>CAUYRT010060186.1:0-26760 GCA_963574885.1 Lepilemur ruficaudatus
AGAGGAAAAAAAAACTAGCTGGGCATGGTGGCGCAAGCCTCCCAGCTACTCGGGAGGCTGAAGCAGGAGGATCGCTTGAGCCCAGGAGTATGAGGTTGCTGTGAGCTAGGCTGACGCCACGGCACTCTAGCCCAGGCAACAAAGTGAGACTCTGTCTCAAAAAAAAAAAAAAACTCTTGAGTCAGAAAACACTGAGCCACTTTAGTTCCTAAAAAGCCAACATTCCAAGATAGAGATTTGGATAAGGGGGTAAAATGTACCTCTAATTTATAATAGAAGTTAATGGAAAGATAAATATTTGCTTATAAAATAAAGATACTTGTCAAAATAAATATCTTGGTTTGGGGGTTTTTTTGCATAACCACTTTCAAAGTATTTTCACAACTAGTATCTCAATTTATCCCCAAATCCTCACAGCACTCCCACAAAGAAGACAAAGACACTTAAATTCCTATTTTACAGACGGAGAAACAGACAACAGAAAAAATGGGTAAAGCCAGCACTAATTATCGACACTCTAAACATAGGACGTATCCCTCTTCCCCCACATCCTATCAGCTGCCTCCTCCTAGAGGTCTTTTCATCACAATCTCTTCTACTCACTTCCCACTATGTCCATTTTCATAACCACCATTCCAGTTAGGGCTTTTACTGCCCCTTTCCTGAGCTAGGGCAAACATCTCATTCCTAGTCAGTATCCCAGCCTCCACCTCTAATGCAGCCCACACCTCTGCCAGGGTAATCTTCCCACAGCACAGCTCTGATTATGTCACTCCCCCTTACTCCTATTCCTCTCAAGCCCCACACCCTCTTGCCTCCACACAGACTGTTGCCTGACCTAAAATGCCCTCTTTCATCTCTGCCTATTGGGATCCTACCCTATATCTAAGGCCCACTCAAACCCTATTTTCCTGCATGAAACCACCTAGTTATACCTTTTCCTAACACAACATGTCCTGGAAAATTTGAGAGGTTCTCACAAAATATTTGCTAAATGAACCTGAGTTTTAAGATCTCTTATTCCATACTCTTCCCCACTAGACTCCAAAGCAATCCATTTTCTGAGATGATGTGACCTCAAAGAGAAGCCTAATTAGTATGCTATCATGGTTACTGAGCTGGTACCAGATGACAGGGTCATGCAGTAGCTATTAGAGAGAGAAAATAGAATATTGTTTTGAAAGGCCTGGAAGTGGATAAGAGCTATTAAAAACATCAATCAATTTAAAGAAAATACTGAATGGCGTAAGATGTCATACTAAGTACTATGAAAATTAAAAAACAGTTTAAGACGAAGTTCTTGCATTACTGTTATACTAGGGAGGCTGAGTTGAGAGCAACATTTAGTAAATTAAGTCTTAATGAAAATCTGAAATAGGAGAGGATGGCAACACAAAGAGAAGCTGGTAGAGAATAATTCCCTTAGATCATATACATCAATACCATCAGCCCCACTTTCCTTTCTGGCTAATTTATTTCCCAGACTGTTCCCTCCATCAGCACCTCCTTTTTCTCCCCAGTTCTCCACCCTATCTCAACCCTTTATTACTAAGTATCAAATACACACTGTAGCAAAAGCAGATGCCTAGTCCTTCCTGCAAAAAGAAATTATGACTTTTCCCCCTCTTCAGTTGAAAATGTTTCCCAAAAAAAAGCAAAGAAAATGTTTTACTGGCCAGGCATGGTGGCTCATGCCTGTAATCCTAGCACTCTGGGAAGCCAAGGCGGGAGGATTGTCTGAGCTCAGGAGTTCCAGACCAGCCTGAGGAAGTGCGAGACCCCCGTCTCTACTAAAAATAGAAGGAAATTATATGGACAACTGAAAATATATATAAAAAACTAGCTGGGCGTGGTGGCACATGCCTGTAGTCCCAGCTACTCAGGAGGCTGAGGCAGAAGGATTGCTTGAACCCAGGAGTTTGAGGTTGCTGTGAGCTATGCTGACACCACGGCACTCTAGCCTAGGCAACAGAGTGAGACTCTGTCTCAAAAAAAAAAAAAAAAGAGAGAGAAAATGTTTTACAGAACATAGAAAAATCCCAAGATAAAAAATATAGACAACTACTAAAGAAAAAAGCAACATCCCTGGAAAACCAAGAGTGTTTTCCCAGTTCATGGTACAAAAATGAAATTGGCAACTAATGCTAACTATTCAGCTGAAAAAGAACCTTGATAATGAAAAGTTCTGGGTAAAATCCATTTAAGAGCAACTATAGAAAAAGTGTTAGTGACCATTTAGAATGAGTGCCCATTAGGCTTTGATAATGGATAAATGACCATCACTTTCTTTTTGGTAACCCAAATGAAAACCAACTTTAAGACTGGAACATACTTCAGCTGTGTAAAAAACCCAAATATGCAAAGTGTTTTTTCTCTTTGCACATGCCAGCTCAGAATGACTTACGGAGTTCATTTCCTTCACTGAGAATCTCCACCCGGCGCACAAGCTGCTCAAACAGATTCCGCAAATTCAGCATCGTAGTATCCATCTTTCTGCCAAGAAATCAAATATACATTAGGGGTCCTGCCTTTTTCCCCTCAACAAAGGATTCAATAGCAGTCAAGTACCGCCATCAGTGATCAACATCTGAACTCTTCCATTTATAACTACCATTATAAGAATCTCAAAAAAAAAAAAAAATTAAAAAAAAATTGCCTTTGGATTTGAAATTGAGCATTTTTTAAATACGGAATTCATAATTAAGAGCTAATTTTATCCCAAGTATTGTCCTTAGAAATTGTACTCTAACATCCTTGTTTAAGAGATAACAAGACTGAAGATACAACAGTAAAGTGCCTTGCCTGGATAATACAGATAGTTAGAATCAGAGCTTAGGTTACAATATAGATCTATGAACTCACAGTTATGTTCTTCTTTAACTTTACAACATTGCTAATTGTTCTTCTTTATCTCTGGTTCTGTTCCTACAGCTATAGGTATAAATTAAGATAATTCCTTCGATCCTGTTCTGACATCACTGGGAATAAATTAGAATAAAATTTGAATAATCTATAAATATATATCATTCTAAAAATTTACAACTGTAGGATATCTTTTGAGATATAATGCTTTTAAAAATGTTTAGAAATTAATTTTTTTTAAACATCTCACAAGTGTTTAAGAAAAACATGTTTGCATTTTATTTTTATGGCATCTTCTTTTTATAGTAAATCAGTGCAATATAGGATTGATATTTTCATCTGTGAAACATTATAAGCCATTTTAGCCAAAATATGGCCCATACATAGCACCTGTACTGACCTAATTGACAATAATGGCTCATTTGTAAGTTTTACAACCTAAGGGTTTAATATTTCACTGCAAAGTCTCTAATAGGTTTTGGCTTGAGAAAAATCTATGGAGAAGTCAATGACTTTTTATAGATTATTAAGTAAATAACACTCATTTAAAATAATATACATTTCAGTACTAGGAGATTATGTAAATGTTAGAGACCTCTTTTATTTTTTAATTTCTTTTACAGTTATTTTCTGTTACAGTTCTGGTTTCTAAGAGGTTAATAATTGCATACTGTAAATGGTTGTTGAGCACATTTGCTTAAGAGAAAGAATGTTGAGATCATTTACCCTTTATTGCCTCATCAGTGTCTCTATTTCTTTTAAATTACATTCATTATAATAACAAATATTTCATGCAAAATATTCAAGGGGTAACTTAAATTATTGGTTTATAATTAGCATATTATAATAAAGTGTTTCATTTTGAATGTTATTTTTCTAAGTACCTATACCACTCCCTGCAATTTATCAACATATTTTACCTAACTTTCTTTAAATATATCATGTAGATACACTATTTATTAAAAATCAAATCTGTTTCAAGTATATTTACTTTAGGACATAATATAGATTACTCCTATTAGGGTAATGTCAAGCAATTCTCATGTTATATGTGGCTCTGTCTGAGAAAACTCTTTGAAATATATCTGGCTAACCACAGCATATTGAACATATTGACCTACTTACCACTGCAGAAGCAGTTTCTCCAAAATAAGAAGTTTCTCTTTTTAGACAAACAGCATCTTCTTTGAAACTATATATACATATATGTGTATATATATGTGTGTGTGTGTATATATATACATATATATATATATAGTGTGCGTGTGTGTGTATCAGTGGATAGCTTGGCATAAGTACATTTGATTTAAAAAGATTCCAAGGATAAGCAAAGGAAATGATGTTTACTGGGGAATTACGCAGACTAGGAATCTGGAAGGAATCGCTTTCTCAGTGAAGCAAGAAGACAGGAATGATGAAAGAGACTCCAGGATCCAGGAAAAGCAGTCATATAGTTGCTGATCTTGGTTGGCTAGAAGAAATCAAAAAATAAAAGAACTCACTTGTAAGAAAAATTGCTGCTATCCAGAACATGGCACTTAAGGAAAGCACCATCCAAGAGTAGCAGAATACTCATTATTCTCAAGTTCATATGGAACATCTATCATGACTGACCATATATCGGGCCATAAAATACAGCCTAATAAATTGAAAAATATAGAAATCATACAAAGGATTTTCTCAAAACACAATAAAATGAAACAAAGCAATAACAGAAAGATAATCTAGGAAATCTCCATATATTTGGTGATTAAGCAATCTTAAAAAAGAAGGAGAGCCTGCCATTTGCCATGATATAGATAAAACCACATGGCATTATGCAAGTGAAATATGCCAAACACAGAAAGAAAAATACTGTATGATCTCACTTACATATGGAATGTAAAAGAGTCAAATATACAGAGATAGAGAGTAAAGCATATGTAAACAGAGATAATTACATGTAGAAATATTTATATGTACATGGGTTATTATACGCAGGTATACTTTTGCCCTGTCAGCTGAGAGATTTTAGAAACAATGGCCCCCAACATCAACAAGTATTTGTAGTTCCCAGATCTTCGTTTTTGATACCATTCTATATAAAAGGAACTATGTCTCTTTGGAAAAATATCTGATTCTAGGATTGTGACAGAAAATATTTAAGATTAGCCTGAACATATAATAGTACCAAAAATTAAGGAAATGCTAAAAAAAAAAACAAAAACAAAAAAAAAACTTCATTGCTGAGGGTCAAAGGGACATAGGAGCCACCTGAAAGCTCCTCTGGTGGTTCCAAAGGACAACTCAATCTGAAAACCATTTGAACAAGACAAATGTATTAGCATTGGATTGTAACCCAAAGTATAAAATAAATATCCATGAATCTATACTGATATAGATAAGCAATTGAATGAACAAGTAAGTGAAACAGAAGGGGCATTCTCCCTTATAAAACAATTTCAAATAATTTATATAAATACTCCATTATCAAGTGGGTGAGGGAGGCATAAATCCTCACTCTTTAAGTGTAGAGTACACTTCCAAAGTGTAGAGTGACTTCTTCCAAAAAGTACAACATGAAAAGTAGGTTTAAAAAGGTAACTTTACAAGGGATAAATTTGTATGTCTCTGCATCACATTTTGGTAATTCTTGCAATATTTCAAACTTTTTTATTATTATTGTATCTGTTATGATGATCTTTGATCAGTGATCTTTGATCTTACTATTGCAATTGTTTTTGGGTGCCATAAACTACACGCACATAAGAAAGTGAACTTAATCGATGCATGTGTGTTCTGACCACTCCACCGACCAGCTGTTTCCCCATCTTTGTCCCTCTCCTTGGGCCTCCCTATTCCTTGAGACACAGCAATATTGAAATTAGGCCAACTAATAACCCTACAATGGTCTCTAAGTTTTCAAATGAAAGAAAAAAATGAACATCTCTCACTTTGAGACAAAAGCTAGAAATGACTAAGCTTGATGATAAAGGCAAATTGAAAGCCAAGATAAGATGAAAGCTAGGCCTTCTGTGCCTAACACTTAGCCAAGTTGTGATGCAAAGGAAAAGTTCTTGAAGGAAATTAAAAGTGCTAGTCTAGTGAACACACAAATGCTAAGAAAGAGAAATTGCCTTACTGGTATAGGGACAAAGTTTTAGTAATCCAAACAGAAGATCAAACCAGCCACAACATTCCCTTAAGCCAAAGCCTGATGCACAGCAAGGCCCTAACTCTCGTCAATTCTATGAAGATGGAGAGAAATGAGGAAGCCAAAGAAAAACTTTGAAGCTAGCAGAGGGTAGTTCATGAGGTTTAGGAAAAGAACTCATCTTTGTAACATAAAAGTGCAAGGTGAAGCAGCAAGTGCTGATGTAGAAGCTGCAGCAAGTTATCCAGAAGATCTAGCTAAGATCATTGATAAAGGCAGCTACACTGAGAAACACATTTTCAACATAGATGAAACGGCCTTCTATTGGAAGAAGATATCTTCTAGGACTTCCATAGCTGGGGAGGAGAAGTCAATGCCTCGCTTCAAAGTTTCAAAGGACAGGCTGACTCTTTTGTCAAGGGCTAATGCAGATGGTGCCTATAAATTGAAGGCAGTGCTCATTTACTGTTTTAAACATCCTAGAGCCCTTAAGAATTATGCTAAATCTACTCTGCCTGTTCTCTAGAAATGGAACAACAAAGCTTGGATGACAGCACATCTGTTAATAGCATAATTTACTGAACATTTGAAGCCCACTGTTGAGACCTACTGCTCAGAAAAAAAAAATGTCTTTCAAAATATTATTGCTCACTGGCCATGTACCTGGTCATGCAAGAGCTGTGATGGAGATATACAAGAAGAGTAATGTTGTTTTCATGCCTGGTAACACAACATGTATTCTTCAGCCCATGGATCAAGAAGTACTTTTGATTTTCAAGTCTTATTATTTCAGAAATACACTTTGTAAGGCTGAATCTTCCATTGATTCTTATTCTTCTGATATATGTGGTCAAAGTAAATTGAAAACGTTCCAAACAAGATTCACCATTTTAAATGCCAATAAGAACATTTGTGACTCATAAGAGGAGGTCAAAATATCAACAGTAATAGAAATTTGGAAGATTTTAACCCTCATGGATGACTTTGAGGGGTTCAAGACTTTAGTGAATAAAGTAATTGTAGATTTGGTGAAAATAGCAAGAGAACTAGAAATAGAAGTGGAGCCTGAAGGTGTAACTGAATTGCTGCAATCTCATTATAAAATTTTAATGTATGAGGAGTTGCTTATTATGAATGAGCAAAGAAGGTGGTTTCTTGAGATGGAATCTACTCCTGGTGACGATGCTGTAGAGCATTATTGCAATCACAACAAAGAATTTAGAATATAACATAAACTTAGTTGATAAAGCTAGAGCAGGGTTTGAGAGGATTGACTCCAATTTTGAAAGAAGTTTTAATGTGAGTAAAATGCTATCAAACAGCATCACGTGCTATAGAGAAATCTTTCTTGAAGAGAAGATTCAATTGATGTGACACATCTTACTGTTGTCTTATTATAAGAAATTGCCACAGCCACCCCAACCTTCAGTAACCACCCCTCTGATAAGTCTGCAGCCATCAACATCAAGATAAGACCCTGTAGCAGCAAAAATATTACAACTCAATTTTTATCACATTAAAAGGACTAAATTCTCTAATTGTTAAATACATTTGAAAAGTGAATGATATATCCATTATCTCAATACAAAAACACATAGAATATGAACAGTCAACTTAATGAATGAAAAGTCAATACAAATAGTTTTCAAATATATAAAAATGTTTGATCTCAGTGATAATTTTAAAAAATGATATTAAAATTATGTGATAGCATTTTTCACAGTCTAGGCAACAACTAAATTTTCATTATATACTCTTAAAGGGAGTGGGAAAATAAGCATTATCTGACTTGATGTTTTGGAATTCAACTATAAGACAGCTAGAAATATTTATCAAAATTGATATTTTACATACCCTGCCATGGCAATTGTGTTATTTGAAATAATATAAGATTTGACAATCTCTAAATACGGCACATCTGTACACAGTTGTATATATGCACTACTAAAAACGTAGCTGTTAAAAAGAATAGAGAAGCTGTATATATATTTACACAAAAATTTCAAGTGTATTGCTAATTAAATAAATCAATATATAGAATATTGTGTACAGTGAACTACTTTTGGCTATGAAATATATATATGTGCATAAATGTAGTATACGCATATATGCTTATATATGCCTAAAATATTTTGGAGAATATCTTCGAAACCACTACCAAGGATTGGCAACAGTGGTTGCCTCTGGGAGAACAAGGAGAAGCTGGGTAGGGGTAAAGTAGAGTTTGCTTTTCCCTATTGTATTTGATACCAATGGAAAATTACATAAAATGTAATTAAAACATAAACAGAATTACAAAGTTCATTGCTATCATTGGTACTTAATCTATTTTGTTTACTTCAAATAAAGTATTAATGCTTTATTTATCTCTTTTTAGTAAATGCAAAATAAATTTTAAAAGATGTTCCTATAAGTTTTATTCTATGAGCAGTGCATTTTTGAACTACTTTTGACTTTTGTTCTTTTCCTATTCTCATGTTATCAGATTTAAATAAATTTCACATCATTATGTAGCTCTGAGTTTAGATGGTCTATTTTTGTCCTTTTTTTCTGTTTAAACATTTAGAAAACATTATTTCTGAAAGTAGCATTGTGATTTCCTGGACTCATTTACCGTTTGAACTTGCTTTCCTGAGAGCAATTCTATTTATTATCATTAACAAAAATCAATTTTTTGAAGTTCATTTCTTTAATGAAGTACATTCCTTCCCCCTGCCCACTTCTGTTTATATTTAAGAAATCCTCTCTCAAGCTTTTCTCTCTCTCTACCTTTGAATAAATTCCTTGGATGGCTTTAATTAATCCCTTGTTATATATAGAACTTCTACTCTAAAAGTAACTTTTATCCTTATTAGATTCAGAGGGAATGGTATTGGTATCATGAGCCATTTCTAAATAACTTCTGTGTAACTTTTTACTGATCTAAAAAGTCAGGATTGTGTGAAAACATTGGCTCAAAAGTAAGAAAATCATTTCTTTGTTCTATTTAAAGGTCTTCATTTTTCCTTGATACCTGGAGGAGGATTTAGTTATGTATGCATAATCACCAATTCATATTTTTTAAAAATGCAATGGAACAACAAAGGCATGACCCATGAAAGAAATAATTGATAAGGTGAACTTCATTAAAATTAAAAACTTCTGCTCTGAAAAGAGACAAGGTCAAGAGAATGAGAAGACAAGCCAGAGAACGGGAAAAGATATTTGTAAAAAATACATCTAATAAAAAAGTTTTATTCAAAACATACAAAGAAATCTTAAACGTCAACAATAAGAAAATAAACAACTAGATTAAAAATGGGCTAAAGACCTTAATAGCCACCACCTCACCAAAGAAAATATATAGATGAAAAATTAGCATATGAAAAGATTCTCCCCATCATATGTCATCATGGAAATTCAAATTAAAGAAGAATTAGATACCACTAAACACCCATGAGAATACCCAAAATACAGAATATTGACAACACCAGATGTTGATGAGGATTAGGAGCAACAGGAACTCTCATTCATGCTTCTGGGAATATAAAATGGCACAGTCACTTTGCAAGGCAGTTTCACAGTTTCTTACAAAACTAAACATACTCTTACCAAACAGTCTATCAATCATACTCCTGTGGCACCTACTCAAAGGAGCTTAGGTCCAAACAAAAACCTACATACAGATGTTTATAGCAGCTTTATTTATAATTGCCAAAACTTGGAGGCAACCCAGATGTCCTTTGGTAAGTGAATGGATAAACTGTGGCATGCCCAGATAATGGAATATTATCCAACACTAATAAGAAAGGAGTTATAAAGCTGTGAGAACATATGGAGGAATCTTAAATGCACTGACCAAGTGAAAGAAGCCAATGTGAAAAGGCTACATACTGTATAATCCCAACAATAATCATTTGGAAAAAGGATAAACTATGGAGACAGTAAAAAGATCAGTAGTTGCCAGGAGTTGGGTGGATGGGCAGAAGGATACATAGGCAGAGCATAGAGTATATTTAGGGCAGTGGAAATATTCTGTATGATACTATAATGGTGAACACATAATCACTTTACATTTTTCAAAACTCATAAAATGTATAACACCAAGAATGAACCCTGTGAACTATGAACTTTGGGTAATTATTATGTGTCAATATAGTTTCTCCAATCGTAATACATCACTCTGCTGGGGGATGTTTATAATGGTGGCAGCTACGCATGTGTAGGGGAAGGGGATACATGAGATATCTATTTACTTTCAGTTTTGCTCTGAACCTAAAAATGACCCCAAAAAATTAATGCTTGAAAACATGCAGTCAGTGGAGGTGTTTTCAAAAAGATGTTTATTCTTTTATTTTTCTCTTTTTTTAAATGCGAGATCGCCTTCATTGTATTTTCATCCCCATTACTTCTTCTGCTACTTTTCATAGTTTGCCTTTTCTACACATTTACCATAACGTAACTGATTTCTTGAACATTTTTTTGACTTTATTGAAATATTATCATGGAGGATATTTGATAAATGGTTTCTCTTTCTCATTATTAAGTATATAGTCCTTTCCTTTGCAATATAGTTTCTTTTTGTGTTAATAATTTTAATTTTAATGATTTTAGGGTACACAGCTATGTTTGTGTATGAGAATGAGTATTGAAATTTAATCCTCTAATTCTGGTGTTCTTTCAAAGCCGTAAATTGTCTGTCTTGAATTTTTGAAGGCATTAGGATTAAGATAATGACTAAAGCTTTATTCTGAAAAATACATTTTGGCTATAGACTAAAACACTAGTAAGAATATGAACTTAAGGACCCTGGAAGAGTTGATGCAGGGTGTTCATTGCAGAGAGACAATTTCCTCTTTTTGGGCAAGCATCATCATTATGTTTTCCAAAATCTCTTGGAGTTAGTTCCTTCAGTTAGAAGCGATGTGACTTAATTCTGGACAATGGAATGTGAGCTGTAGTTAATATAAGCCAACTCCAGTCTTGACACTTAAAATTATCTTACACAATCTTTCAGCTCTTTCTTCTCTTCCTAGAATATATTCTCCTCTTTGGATACCTTAGGATACATGTGTTTCAGATCACACAGCCAGAAGATGAGAGGAATCTGTCTCCAATCACTTTTTGAAGAACACCTACCCAGGAGAGTCACCTGACCCCACTGGGATACCAACTTGTGGAAAATTAAGCTTTATTGTATTAAACTACTGGGATTTTTGTGTGGTTAGTTGAAACAGTTAGTATTAATTACTATGACCAATGCAAGTATAAAATAAATATCTACTTTTTCTTAAACAATATAAACAATACATAAGTACTAATATTTTGATAAATTGATCTTGAAACACCTTTCCCAATATGCCCTTTGCCGCCATCTCTGTCCTGCTGGTGTTTAATGAAATGGTGTCACTGGTGAACAAATCATGAAGGAATGATTTATTTGATAGAAGGGTCATCTCAATATATCTTGGATCACTCCTCCTCCCTAAGAAAAGCAGTACAACTGCACCAGTAGGTCCTGACGGTACTACTATAATCACTGAACTTTTTGAAAGCAGCTTGAAAGTTAGGTGAGAATTGAATATGTGACAATATAACAGGTCATGATGTTTTGAGGAAGCTGCAGGATCAAAGGAAGAAAGATCAAATACTTTAAAGGTTAAAAGAGCTATACTTTATCAACACATTGTTCCTGGAAATCCTGAGAAGAAAATTTAGATAGTAGATTATAGCTAGCTTATGAAGGGCTTTGAATATTTGAATATGGAGTCAAAGTTAATAGGCAGTGGGAAACAGTATGTTTTTGAAAAAGGTGGTGACATGATCACAGCTATACTAAAATTTAGAATTGCAGAAAGAGGGCAGACAAGTATAGGCAAAGAAGAGGGATATTACTGGAACTGTACATGAAAGAATTAATAAGGGAACTGGGAACTAAGAATGAATTGGTATAATATTGTGTGGGTAAAATGCATAGAGTTTGGCAATTGAGTGGCTGTGGAAGGCATTAAATATAGGAAAGTCAAAGATTATTCAGCTTTCAGTCTAAAAAAGACAGATTAGTATATTCATTAAAAATCATAAATAGCTTAGAAATAAAATGATAGGTTCACTTTTAAATAATACTGACTTTCATAAAAATGAATTAAAATGAAGTTGGAATCCAACATAAGAATAATTTCCCAGTACTGTTCATGAATCAAGTATTATAAAATGATGATAATTATTATAAGAACAAAATAGCTAAAATATTTTGAATATTTACTATATTATTTGCACTGTACTATGTGTAATATATGAACCATGAAAATGTTCATGCTAGCCACATGTGAGTGTGGCAAAGAACTCTATGTTTTCAACAAGGCTGGTTTTATTTCAGTCTGCCTGAATAGGAAGACTAAAGTCCACATTTTTAAGCTGCTGCAGCAGTGAGACCAACAGTGAGAATAACAGTGGCTTATTCTGTTCTTGCCTAGCCATAAATTTCCCTCCATGATAATCCATATTCTTTATTTCTCTCATGCTGTCCATGTCCATGTTTAAGATGACAGCACTGGAAAACAGGAGGGAGCAAGACTGCGGGGTCAATGCTTAGGAGAGGGCCACCAAGGAGTACTGCCTGACCCTCATTAGACTGTGACACGAGCTTTAGAAAATGTCTTTATTGTATTTGGTGTGTGAGATTTCAGAGTTTTTGTCACAACCTATAGCCTAACTAGTATCAAAGTGACTCTTTGAAGAGGGGAGCTGTCTTAGGAAAACCTAAAAATATGTGACATTGACTTAGCAGTTGGAGGACAGGAAGTAGGAACACTGATACTGGAGATTTAAAAAATCATAATCCATGTTTGCAATGGAAAAAGGTTTATTAAGTCATCACCTGCAATAACAAAAAAAAAAGATAACATATTTTTCAGGTCAGCCAGACTGGGGAATGAGACCAGAAAATAGGATTTAGGATACAAAACCTTGTTATGGTGTGTCAGTTTTAACGGGCTGTATTTAGAAAACAGATTGTATGTGGTAGGTGAATATATAACAAACCAGCCAGTATGCAGTCAGAGATGAAAGGATAAAGGGTCTTTTGGAGTTAAAAAGCTACTGCTTCAAATGCCAACCAATGGACTATGAGAATCAGAGTTCTGTGAAAATATCTTAGTTGAACAAGGTGAGAGAGAGAGAGAGGAAGGGAGAGAGAGAACAGGAGGAGGAGGAGGAGATGGAGGGAGAATGGTAGGCCCAATATTAAGTTAGAGGGTGCATAGGAGCAAAGTGGCAGAAAAATAATGCAGATCTGAGAACTAGGTTTGGGAAAGAACTTTGGATGTGGTTACTGGTGAATGCAATGACTGGAAACAGAAATGAAGCCTACTAAATCTGTGAGGGAATTTTATTACTAAAGAAATCATAGGCTGGGCTAAAAATACCTTTGACTTTGGGAATCACTAGTCCGCCAGTCTTCCACGAGCAGTACACTTCAAAGGCAGTACCAGTCCAAAGGATGGCACGCTCCAAAATTTTCACTTCAGATATGGCCAAGAAGAATAATTAATGTGCAGTTTCTCAAGAGTGTAGAACAAGGGGTTATGGCAAATAACAGGCAAGAATTCCTCAGAGAAAATATTTAGAGCCTAATAAGTGGTGTTCATTTTAATTGTTGCAACTCAATAATTTGGCATTTGTTAAGAACCTGAGTTTTAATGGTAGGAAATTTGATTTGCTTCACTTAAGTTTGGAAGGGAAAAGTCATTTAAAAATTGAATCAAGGGCCAGGCACTGTGGCTCATGCCAGTAATTCTAGCACTTTGGGAGACTGAGGCAGGAGCATCATTTGAGCCCAGGAGTTCGAGACCAGCCTGGGCAACATAGCAAGACACTGTCTCAAATAAATAAAAAAATAAATTAGCTGGGCATGGTGGCACACATTTACTCAGGAGGCTGAGGCAGGAGGATCATTTGAGCCCAGGAGTTTGAGATTACGTAAGCTATGATCCTGCCACTGTACTCTAGCCTTGAGTGAAAGAGATTCTGTTTCTAAAAAAGAAACCAAAAATGGAATCAAAAGCTACACATGACTATTGTTGTTTCATTATCATTTTTACTCCAACAGAGCCTGTATTACCTATTACAAAGTATATCCTTTACCTTCTTTCACAATGATATGAATATATTGATATATAAATATGCACGCATATGCACATACACACAAATACACATATACATTTTTCTAAGAATATAACTGCATGTATATACATGATATACCTTTTGAGGATTAGCACCTGTATATGTACAAATACATATTATATATATCTATATCTATCTATCTATCTATCTATCTATATATATCTTTTGTATAAGGTAGTATTGGGATATTTTGCTGACTTTCCATAGGGAATACTAAGATATGATGAACAAAGTTTTAATATTTTTACTAATAAATATGACTTCTGGAAACAATGGTAGTCATTACATACAGATGAGACAAGGATTTCTTAGTGAATTGGAAGTGCGCAAACATTTAGAGGGTACCACCTACTGTATACCAGATACTCTGCTTTGTGTTAAATACTTTCACTCACAATAGTTAAATGCATTAATACTATTATCCACTTTTGTTTTGCGCAATTAAGTAATGGATTCAGATTTAAGCTAATATGATATAATATTGAATTGACCCAATATAAAGACGACACAGGAACAAAACCACCTGCAGGAAAACCAGACTATTCGAAGTAGATACAGAGTTATTTTTAAAATCATGTTAAAAGAAGGAGTTGAAACTACTAAATATTATATTTTCCTTTCCTTATTAGCAACTATTCTTTGTTGCCTGTATTTTATATCAAAATACTGCATTTTAGCTATTAGCACATTCATTTTTCAAATAAATTTATCTTTATAAGCATCATGAAAAGTGTGATTTAGTATACAGTTTTTCATTTTGGTTGGAAATATTCTGAGGCATATAGCTGATTGTAGTAGTTTTTAAACCTTGCAATTACCAATCTAGAATCTGAATATTAGAAAATTATTGAAGGGATCTTTCATACATGATGACTGATGTTGTGAATGATTTTTATAATTCATTGGTCTAGAGTCTTTTAAACATTGCCTGCTAAAATATTTTTTCCAGGTAAATTATTGGTGTGTGTCTTTAATGAGAATACAATAGTATATGCAACTCAAAGACAGTGATCTGATTTTTTACAAAGTGGTGCAGTATATTTCTTCTCATATAAACAATGCGTAATATCTAATATTCCTTGTGGTCATAAATGACAGTTTCAAAGATTTTCAGTTTACATAAGAACTGTAAAGATAAAATTTGTCAAAGAATCAAAAATCTAAACTATCGTCTTATATATTTCCTTTTATGTTATATCAAATAAATTACCAATTTCATATATTTTATTAAAATTATGTAATATTTTAGCACATTATTAAGTTTTTAAAAATAAATGCAGTATGTTTTTCAATGTCTCTGTCTCTCAGCTATCTTCGTGTATTATTTTGTTTTCTATTTATAGTGACTTTGTCTAAATATCAAGTTTCTAAATTTGAGAAGATAACTGGAAATAAAGTTATGCAGGAAATTATTTTAAAAATTAAATGTATAATTAGAACACCTAGGAATACTTAATACAGGTCACTTGAGATTATGCTTTCATTTAACATACATTTTAGATTCAACCAAGAGACATTTAAAAATTTAAATGGATGCTTCTATAATAAGATGGAGTTCATCATATTTGCAAATAATTCTATTTATATTAAAAGGCATTATCACAAATAATTCCTTGTGATTATTTTTATATGAGATTAAATATTGTCTGGAAATAACGTGCTTTTCTTTTAAAAAAGTCCAAACTAAAGTAAAAATGAAGACTCTACTAATAATGCTATAGAAATAAACTAGTGAGTGTAGCCGAGTATAATTCACCAGGTTTTGCTGTGACAGTGTTGCATAACAAATAACCCTGACACTGAGCGGGCTACAGAAACTAGCATTTATTAATTGCTCATAGATCTGTGCATTTTTGGCTTCTTTTCTATCTTACTATACCCTGATTTGCTGAGATTATATCTGCTAAATTCATCTAGCAGTGGCCTCAACTTGAGTGTTAAGATTAAATAGGTTCCACATGTCTCCTCATTCTGGCACTAAAGGAGCACCTCTCATCTGGGGCATGGGGTTTACACGAAAGAGAAAAGAATGCAAGAGGTTAACAGAAATTTCAATGCCTCTTAATGTTTCTGCTCAGAACAAGCACATATCACTTCTGCTCAATTCTGGAATTATTAGGAACATTTCCATCCCCAAGGTATTTCAAGTTACAGTATTATGAAATTTTGTTCTGCTATTAAACATGGGTTGAAATTTTTTAGTCTACAATAACAGTCTAATTGCTGACAACCACATCTCTCCAATGTCAATGTCATATATTTTAGGTTTTATTGTGGCAGCATCCCATGTCTGGTACCAATTGCTGTATTAGTCTGTTTTTTTATAATGCTACATAACATTCAATCCCCAAACTCTGTGGGTTACAAAACCTTGCATTTATTTTTTGCTTCAGTGTTCAAAGATTTGCTGTAGCTCTTCAGAGCTCTACTGATCTCTGCTAGACTCCGCTGAACTTTGATGTAGGATGCAAGTTGGATGCAGGACTGTTCCACATGTCTCCTTACTTTGGGAACCAGGGTGAAGGAGTATATCTTATATGAGGCTTATTCTCTTGGTAGAAGACAGAAAAACAGAAGTGGTGAATGTAATCTTATAATGTCTCTGAAAATCTCTGCATAGTACTGGCAAAGTCTCCTGTCCACATTCCTCTGGTCAAAAACAGTTACCCAACCAAGGCAAAGGTCAGTGGAAAAGCAGATGTTTTTCCCACACTAAACCATGGCAAGAATGAGAAAGAAAGGAAAAATCATGAATAAATAATACAACCTATACACTGAGTAAACTAGATAAACATCCTTGCATTTTTCATGTTGTTGCCAAGAGTCTACTTTATTTGAAAAATCAGTACTGTTGCAATTATTTCACAAAACTGTATAAAACTATTATCAAGTTAACTAATTGTGGCTGTTTTATAAAATAAATGCTATAGTCTCATACGCAAATAATCCATTTAAATATATAGTTTTCAATCTCCACTTAATATAACAATGCAAAGAAGCTTGATCTTTCTGAAACTAAAGACTGGGGCAACTATTATTAAATAAGAGTTATAATATAGTGGTAAATATTTAAAGAGTATGACAATACCTAAATCAGGTATATATATATACCTGAAAAGAGCATAAGACATTCTATAATAAAGACATATGCACTCAAATGTTTATGGTAGCACAATTCACTATTGCAAGGACGTGGAAAGCCAAGTGCCTCTCAATTCATGAGTGGATTATTAAAATTTGGTATATGTATACAATGGAATATTACTCAATTTTAAGAAACAACAGTGAGCTAGCACCGCTTATATTATCCTGGATTGAGCTCAGACCCATTATCCAAAGTGAGGTGTCACAAGATCAGAAAAATGGGCTCCACATGTACTCGTCATCAAATTGGTACTGATTGACTAACACTACGGTCCTCAAATGGTAGTGGTGTTCACCAGGGATCCGGAGTTGGGGGTGTAGACCCACATCTGAGGGATGTGGTGAGCATTGTGGAGGGGAGGGGCATACCCCCAACTTTTGCTAGGGAGACCAAAATGTTTGTACTCTCATATTCTCCTGCAATAAAAAAATAAACAAACAAAAAAGAATAATATAATATTTGAAATACTTTACCTCACCAAAGAGTATGCTTTGATTTAAATGATGACTTACTTTTTCTTTCAGGAACTCTCATAAACTACTTTTACAGAGCATGCGTGTTTATTATTGAACTCCTAGCCCCTCCCTTAGTACAGCAATTGACATATAATATGCACTAAATGAATATTTGTGTAACAAATGATTAAAAATACTACATCATCTGTCCAAAGTATATATGCCTGGATTTATTTTATTTAAACATTAACTTAAATATCTTGAAATTTTGATTATATAACAATTTTAATTTTCATGTTTATTTGTTATCAAGCAATCTGCATATCCTTTCTCCCACATATATTTAAATTTTGAAAGTAAGTTAGCTGCAGACTTTAAAGCGAGAGAATAAAAGGAACTTCAATTATCCTAAAATTTAATTGAGAATGTTCTGCAATAGATGCTGGTAGAGTAAAGCTTTGAATACAGTGATATTCAATCTCTTTTGTAATTAGTCGTCAGTGGTGGTGAGCATGCCCAAATGGTTTCTAAAATTTCCTATATAAAGTTTATTTCTTGTATACCAGTACTGGGGAAATTAGAGGAAGATTAATTTATGAGATGTATGAGTGATAAGCCAAAGAAGTTGCTTTTTCCTTTTGATTGTTTTTCTCTGAATTAGAAAAAAAATTAAAAAATCAGATGCTTCTAAGTAAATAGTGAAGCAGTTACCTTGACCTCCAGGAATAGGTTTAATAGAATAAAAGTGTTATATAAACACAGTTTCTCTTTTCTTGTTTCTTCTTCTTCACTATATGTGATACAGATTGCTTTAGATAAATGTTTTAAATTGATATGCATTTAATAATATAGCACTAAAAAAATCTTTAGGCCTTACAAGGAATTTTTGAAAATTACTACATATATATACTTACATATGTGTGTGTATATATATTAATAGTTGTTTTTGGTATCCTCAGGGGATTAGTTCCAGGACCTCCCACACAGACCAAAAACGGTGTATACTCAAATCCTGCTGTCTACTCTTCAGAACCAGGGTATGTGAGGATTCAGTCCTAACTATATGTGGGTTTTACAACCCAGTAATACTGTATGTTTGATCTGCCCATACAGAGGCTCAACTATATTTATGAAAAAAGACCTGTATAAGTAGACCCACATAAGTCAAGCCCATATGTTCAAGGGTGAACTGTAAAAATATATATATATACACACATACACATATATGTATTATATATATATACTCAAACACACACAAAGTGGAGTCCTAATTAAATTATACAGTAGTTAATAAAGTTTATATAAAGCTATTATAATTTGATACTTTCAAATAAGGGCTATTTAAAATTTTTATATTAAAAATTATAATTGATTCCAGAAACTTACTTAAAATAAACATAAAGTTATGGTCGTGGGAACATGATAACTGCTTTCTGGAAATCTTTTCTATTAGACAGTCATACAATTTTACAAATAATCTTTGTCAAGCCGCATTTTTAGATTTGCATGACATTTTGATGTGTGTACCTAAAGTTTATCTATACATATTTACATTATATGATACATTATAAAAGAAAATAGTAACTAATTAGAGATAGTTTTTTCCTTCTTAATCTACACTCACACTTAGGTGGTCTTCCTAGTATTCAACTGAATATGCTTTTGGCAAACACACAGATTTGCTTTTAATGACTTGAGACTAGGAAAATAACCTTTTTTTATGATGGCATTCTCACTCTAGGTTCCTAAAACAGATATCTAGAAGCAAGTCACAATTCATGCTACACAAATGGGCAGTGTTAGGTTGTAGGGCAACAGTGGCTTTGTTGGTTTAATGAGCATTGTTTTGAATAGGAGAAACTGCATTGTGAAAAAAGTTACTAATTCTAACTATGTGTGATATGCATTGGGTATATATTAATACTTACCTTCCTATCTTAGATACATTTTCAACCAAGTTTGAAATTAGTTCTCAATATAGTCAAAAGTACCTTTGTGACCATTCCCCCTAATATAATTATGTTAGTATCTTTTCATCTCTTTACTTAGATGATGTTTACAAAGGTGACTTAAAGTGGTATATATAATATAATATAACAATAAAGTTAATATGTGTGATCTAGTCATTGTATCCCAACCTGGTCAAATATTTAGATTGATTTTTTTTTTCTATTTAACCTGGGTTTAATAAATGCACAGTTCCCAGCATTGAGTCAAGCACTGAGAAGCTATGAAATAACCTCCTCTCCAATTCTTCCCTTCTAGTAGTTAATAATAGCTTAAAATAATTTCCCAGGAAATAAAAGTTTGTTTTGTGTTGCCGCATACTTGGTAAGAAACAAATGACTCATATCTGAGATGAAGAAAGTTAACTGGGCTAAGTGTTTCGTTCTTCCATCTCTTCTTTCTTTATTTTTTTCATGTACAAAGTTATTTATTGCAGTTTTGTTTGTAGTAGTAAGAGAATGAATATGACCTTATGACCTTTGACAAAAATTAGAAAAATAAATTATATACATCCATAGGGGATTATACTATTCATGCATTCATAAAAGATAATGAAGAAACCCATTATTTCCTGACACATCTCTGCTTTATTTTAATTTTCTTTGTTTTTTTTTAATTTCCGTTTTCCTTTCTTCCTTTATTTTTTCTTTTTCTTCTTTTCCCTTCTTGCTTTGTTCTCTGCCTCCCTCCTTCCTTCCTTCCTTTGTGTAATTCTATTTTATTATAATCAGGTATAAACACACAAGAATACCATGCTACTTTCCTTCACTTATCATGACCTACTCATTTCAACATCACTAACTTTTGTTTTGCCATCTTTCCCCATGAATGTCTTATGCTGAGGATAAAGCAGACGATGGGTTAGGTGAGGTTGGATCTCAGTTTTTCATTCATTGTGACAATGTTTTTCCTTTGTACTTCTAAAGAAACACTTGAGTAATCCATTGCTGATATATGGCTGCTTATGCCTCATTGTTTCCTAGAGAAGTTATTTTCTTCAACTCATGCTTGTTTTTAACTCTTACCACATATCACTTTAATATACTTTGGGAACTAAGGGTAGCTGCCTCAAATACATTCTTTAACATAAATGATATGGATATATAGATAGACAGTAAAAGATGGATATATAATAGATAGATACATACTTGCTGGTGCACACACACACACACAGGATAGGGAATAAAAGGTAAGTACATTAAAGTGTGAATTCCTGTCTTCCAAGTGTTATTGTGATAAGTACTATTGAGCTGAATGCACACACAGAAACTCAATGGAAGGGCATGAAATAGTCCACATATTGTTATTAAGCACTGAAAATATATTCTCCTTTCATTGTAAGGTAGAGTATATTCTTGTACCCCTAGAATCTGTGTTGGCTCACGACTGCTTTGGCCAATAAATGTAACACTCTGCTTAAACTTTAAGAAGTCTAGCAACTTCTATCTTAGCTCCTTGAAACTCTGAGTTACCATGTAAATTTTTCTGTTCTGTTCTATTGGAGAGACCATGTGGAAAGGCCCTAAAAGTAGAGAAGAGAAGAGGTCTAGTTGAGCTTGACCTGTAGTCTTTTTCATCTAAGGTGCCAGACATAATGAGCAAAGCCTTCTTGAATCATCCAGATCAGTCTAGCTGCCAGCTAAATACTACCACTGATGAGTTTACATTGCAAGTAACAGAAGAATCACCCAACTAAGCCCAGCCTTAATGTATGACTCACAAAACAATGAGACATATTAAAATGGCTGATGTTTATTCAGTCATTTGTTGCTTATCAATAGATAAAAAGATCATCTCTATGTGAATGAGAAAATCTACATACATAGTCTTCTAATAATTTCTATAACGAATGCACATTTTTCATATTATTGACACTTCCATAACTATATATAAAATTTCAATTGTGGTTTTGGCTTGGACTAGCTATGGGCTGATTAAAGAGACTTGGATAGCACTGCATGGTTTCTCCCATTCAAGCCTCTGATATACTCTCTTTTTCTTTCTTTGTTTTTGATTTTAGAGAGAGGAACAATGCTAATAAAGGAGTACAACTATATAAATAAGAGGTCTTTCTTCGAGGAAGGGGTTGAAGGCTAATGAAGTTGCCGCTCTGCACTAAAAGAGAGACACTTCTTTGACCTTGGTGGGAAGCTGTGATTCCCTGAATGCATTGCTGCTTGCCACTCCCCAAAGGCAGTCCTTGAAGAAGTCAGGCTCCATTCCAGGTTGCTGTTCAAAAGTCTGAGTACACTCTCTGTTTTTCAGCAG
Source organism: Lepilemur ruficaudatus (assembly GCA_963574885.1). Classification (NCBI taxonomy): domain Eukaryota; kingdom Metazoa; phylum Chordata; class Mammalia; order Primates; family Lepilemuridae; genus Lepilemur; species Lepilemur ruficaudatus. Next base: position 22,034 of record CAUYRT010060186.1, read on the forward strand.
TTTCGAACTCTGCACAACAGTTTCAAATTGTGTTTCAGTCTCCCTTTGAAGCTTTTTTCTTTCCTAATCTGCTTCTGCTTCAAGGCCCTCCTTTAGCTTTTAAAAAGATGAAAGGATGCATAAAAGTCAATTATTTTCGGAAGAATAAAATGGAAAAACAATAATGAGAACTGAGAAGTTGAGTGAGGAATATCTTTGTCACTTGCTTAAAATAGGCCAAAATATTTGAGACTTCTTGATATTAATTGTGCAAAATGGGTTTAATAACATGTAGTCTTCTAGTCTGCATACATATAGAATTCTTCTGATGCGTTGTATTGCACTGGGAAAAAATCACCAAAAGACACAGTTTGCAGATATTCACATTATTATCTGTCAGGTTATGCAGTTTTATTCACCATAAAAACTTCTCTCCTGAAAAGTGTGACTACACACAACCGTTTTCAAAAATGTCTTCTCTATGTGATCAAGTGATTAAAAATATATGGAAAGATTGGTTGGCATATTTGATGATCATAAAAAATTTAAAATGTGAAAAATCAGAATTTAAGATGTCACCAGACATAGCATTGGCCAGTTTTCACAAAATAATTCCAATACTTATGAAAAATATAAAATAATTCAAAACTTCCAGCATCAAAAGGAAAGGCCAAACAGTCACTCAATCTATTGCCAAAATCTTAGATGATTTTCTGCTACCTATTGGTTTGATGAAATAAATAGCAAAAATAAGGAAACTATACTACAACTTGAAATGATGACTGCTATTTCGGGCTACTGACTTCCAATTGAAATACCCAGGAAAACACAGAGGTACAAAGTTATAAAACAACAGAAAACTGTGGATGCTGGTCAAGGATTTTTTCAGGTCTCTGAAGAAACTATCACTAACCATGGCAGAGATAGAACTCAAGGCAAAAAATGAAAGATGGTAAAAAGATGATGGTAGATTTCCATCCATTACCAGAGAAAACACATCTTCTCAGACTAGAAAGAGGAAATATCTACTCGTTGTTCCATCCAAAACATACACGCACACACCTTACAGGTGCAGCTTGCTGTTTTTTTCAGGAATGTGACAACATTGTGTACTCTAGTTCCCATTCATTTCCATTTCAGGTCTCAGTGGGCATCCAGTGACCTGTTGGAATGTGATATTATTGCGAAAAGAAGACATGAAAACATTGGTATGTTAGGGGTTATAGTGGCTTATGTACTGTTTCTGAAAAGGCAAGAACTACAGACTGCTTCAAATAGTTCAGCAATAAATTTCCATCATTGAAAAAAGAAAGCCCTTTAATTTCAGTAAAATAATGTCAGATTAATGAACCTTAACAGAGATCTGGGCAGGCATATGTTACAATCCAGATTCATTTTTGACTCAAAGAATTACAAAGCAGAAATAATTTACCCATTCTGTTTATGTCAAAGCCTAAGCCAAGCTTTATCTCTTTCCATTTTAGGATTAGCAAATAAAGAGCAACTGAATTTTGTAATAAAACCAATGAAAGGTAATCAACATAAAAAGTGAAAGACCAATAAAAATAAATAAGAAAAATATAATCGTGCATGCTCAAATTTAAGGAAATACCTTAAAACATAGATGAAAGATGAGATGATACAATACAGTCAAATGAAAAGCTTTTTGGTAAAAATGAAGAAGAGAGATTAACAGAGAGAGAGAGAGAAAGAGAGCTCTTTAGGATATGACAATATTATAAGGTCAATAAAAAAATCTTCCTAAAATTTGATACCTTTTTTTGAATGAAAACTACATAAAATAGAATCAGAGATATAGATGAAAACTGTAGGAATGTCTCTTAATCTAGATAATAAAGACAAAGAATTAGCATAAGAGAACATTAGCATAAGAACTATGGGGTATTGACAATGTGGCAACAATATATAATACATACGCAGCGAGGACAGAGAATAAGATGCAACAAAGATGATACGTATCCTTGAAAATTTAAAGAAAAGCACATGGAGAAGCTGAAATAATCTAAAGTAATATAAATATGTAAATGAGTAAGAGCAATAGCAAAAATAATTATTGAAAGAGCAGAAACCTAATAAAAATATTCAATAATAACAATCTAGTTATAAAAATGGACTTTTATCAAAAAATGGACTTTTATCAATAGAAATTGAAAGTACAGTCAAGTGTATGCATTTTAAACTATTTCTAGTAAAAATTTCAATGGTGTTAGAGTGAGGAAGAAATGAATGAGCATATCCAAAAACATATTAAAAAGAATAATATGAGTATATTTTACACCAGATATTAATAAGTACTATAAAACCATAATAAATAAGTTTTGATTTGGTAGAAATAATATAAAGAGTAGACAAATAATAAAAGAGTGTATTTATCACTTGATACCTGCTAGGTACTGTTCTTAGTGTTTTATACAAATGAACTCATTTAATAAGCATAATAACCACTTTATGTATGCCAGCCTAAAATCAAGGAGTCTCAAGGCTGTGTTCCTTACTGGAGGCTTTAGGGAAGAATCTACTTCCAAGCTCATTCACATCCTTGGTGGCATTCACTTACTTGCTCTTGTAGGATTGAGGTCACATTTCCTTGCATTTCCTTGCATTATTCTCAGCTGCTAGAGGCTTCCCACATATGTTTTTTGACATATGTCCTCTTTCTCCATCTTCAATGCCAGCAACCTGGAGTAAAACTTTTTACACATGCAACCTCTCTGACTTTTCCTTCTATAGCATCTCTCTTCTGTTTTCTTCTTCAGCCAAATCTCTTTAATTCTTCTACCTTCCTCTTCTGCTTTTTAGAGTGCATGAAATGACATTGAGCCCACTTGAACAGTCCAGAATGCTCTCTCTACCTTAATGTCAGCTGATAACCTTATTTCCATCTGCAAAGTCCCTTCACAGCAGTACTTAGGATAGCATTTGATTGAATAAGCAGGGAATGGGAATCTCCTGGAGACATCTTTAGAGTCTTTCCTGCCAGAGTACTATTCGTATCTCAAATTTACAGGTGAGTAAAGTAGGCAGTAAGTGGTTAAATATTCATCAAGGACACAGAGATAGAAAAGCTGGATTTTGAAATTGAGTACAATCGTCCACAATAATCATTATTACATCATAAAGAATAGAGCCAAAAAACAAATCCTAGCATAACACCAAATGTTATAGAGAATTCAAATGACAACAGAAATCAAGAAATTACTGGGCCCTGTGACACAGCATTCACCAACATTAATTCCAGAGGCAAGAAGTATTTACATGTAAAAAATAACATTTAAAAAGTACTAGTTTCTATCTTATCTTGGCATGATAAATGCATAAATAGCTAAGAGAAAAAAATACACAAGAAAAATACTGCTGACTTTGTCTACATTAAATTATAAGTATTATATTTCCAAACACATCATAAAGGGGGAAAAACTTTTATAAAATTCCTTAGGCAAAATTTATTAGTAAAATATGAATATAAATATATTGTCTTTTTATGACAGAATCCTCCCAAAAACTTACATTAGGTTTCATAGTTAAAGGTGAAATATTCCCTTTAAAGTCAGGCAACAGAAAAGAATGCATTACATCACTGCTTGTTTTAAACTTTGTAAGGGAGGTCCTAATGAGCACAGAAACTGAGAGATGATTAAAGAAAGAGATAGAAGTCAGAAAGAAACAAAACTGTCATAATTTGCTGACAAGATAATTGCTTGCATACATCTACGATAATATACGATAAATTATCATAATATAAAAAAGAGTCCCACAAGCTTTCTGGAACGGCACAAAATTAGCATTTACAAGTCAATTGCATTCCTTAACACGAGCATAAACTTTTAGAAAAAGTTACAGATGAAAAAAAGGGATTTTCCTGTTGTTTAAATTTTTTAAGGTACAAGACAGAAGATAGTAAGAAGTGCACACTCATTGGCCAAGAGGGTCTTAATATTCCTTCCCTTGGGCTTTACTCAACTTTAGATAGGCATTTTCCTGACTTCTGGCCCCTGATCTTACTTTGACTAGAGCATTTAATTCAGAAAGTTTGTAACTGTAAATTTTTTGAGATGTAAATCCTTTTAAAAAGCCTCTTAACAGTTTTACAACCCCAAATGCCTTTCTCAAGGACCTGGGGGTCATCCCTGTGAAATGTAATCATCAAGGGACTTAGTGCCCCAACCTCTCATTTTCTGGGGGAGAGGAGGAGGCTAACCTCAGAGGGAGCCTGGCTCCATGTCGTAAAACTACTTCTTATCATGAAGATATGAGAAAGTTCACTTTTCCTTTGGGTAAAGCCAATTAGAAGCAAAAGTGTCCTAAGATTCCCCCACCTCAGCTCTTAAAAACTGCCTTGCCTTTTATCTCAGGGCTGTTGAACTCAGACTGAGTTCTGGCCTCTCTCCCCTCTATCTTGAATAAAGTCTTTCTTGTATGTTTAGCTTTGTCTGGCTCAGTTTTTTCTTGGACACCACACACATCGCAAAAGGAAGAGAAACCCAGAAGTTGCAGAGAGGTTGGGAAAGTAATGAACAAGGAAGGAACAGTGCCAGAATCTTCTCTTAATCCAGGTCTCCAAGGCATGAGTCAGTCTTGACCTAGAAAAAGGGAAAATCCATGATCTGGATGTGAGATTTAAATTTTAAACTGGACTCTATTGGACCCATCACTTTAAAACCTGAAAGTGAGTTATAATTACTGAGATTAAATTTGTTTCTGCAACTGAAAGTATTCTGAAAGTGATG
>CAUYRT010060188.1:0-45398 GCA_963574885.1 Lepilemur ruficaudatus
GGACTACAGGCATGCGCCACCATGCCTGGCTAATTTTTTCTATATATTTTTAGTTGGCCAATTAATTTCCTTCTATTTATAGTAGAGACGAGATCTTGCTCTTGCTCAGGCTGGTTTCGAACTCCTGACCTTGAGCGATCCGCCCGCCTTGGCCTCCCAGAGTGCTAGGATTACAGGCGTGAGCCACCGCGCCGGCCCCTAAATACATTTTTATGAAAAGGAAACTATATACCATCACTGAGAATGAAAATCAGTCTTCTTCCATACACAGAAACCAGAAAATTATACATGTGTGCATATGTATACACATGAATATACTACATAAAGCATTGCTTTTGTCACTGCCCCTGGTTGAGCTGGTGCCTTGCTATTGTTTCAAAGGTTTCCAGCAACAGAGAAGTGTTGAAGACATACCAGGGCCAAAGGAAGGGTCTTTCCCTTGAGAGGTAATTGGATTCAGCTCAATACTCAACTTTTAGCTCTGCAACGTTAAGCAAATGGCTTGCAATCTTTTGGTTGTACTTGTCTGATTTGTAAAACAGGCTCTTAAGTAGTATTTCCCTTTAGGATTGTAGTAAAAGTTTAAAGAACAAAAGTGATTTAAAAGGGCCTTGCACTGACTAAATGCTATGCAATAGTCAGGAATATTGAAAAGAAATACCCATTTGTCTTGCGTGTTTATTTAATGCAGAGTCTGCATATCACCTAAAGTGATCCCTTTTTTGGGAACATCCCAGATTTTCAAAACGGCCATCATGGAATGAGTGGGGCGCTTGGCTAGGCTATGGAGAGACCATGGAGAATTCTATGCAAAGGCGTGGACAAATGTGCACATACGTGCTGCAGGCGTGGGGATTAGAAAGGAGAGAGAGGCAAACTCATGTGTTTGCCGTGTTGCTGTGCACAGCAGCAACAAGCCCGGGGGACCTCTGTGTGCATAGGGACAGGCAGTGTGGAGGGGTGGGGAGAAGCAGAAGTCGCATACACACACAGCCTGTCCTCTGCGCACAACTCGCTTGCCACGCTAACCAGCTCCCGTCCATGCGAGACATGAGCACGAGGCTGGGTTTGCACACGGACCCCGGGAAAGGCGAAGCAGAGGACATGAGACAAGGTGGTGGGAGGTCTCGGGGAGACCTTCCAGGACAGCAAGGATGGGGTCTCAGAACGCTCGGGGGCGGGAGTGGCAGAGGGGGTGGCAGGCAGTCTCGGGGAAATTGGGAAGGGCCAACGGGACGGGAGGGAAGCAGTGTGCAGCCAGGCACAAAGCCCCTCCCACGCAACCGGGCGTCAAAGTAGCTGTCCCCGCAGTGCGCACCGAGTAGAGCTCGGGGATCCTGCGCCCGGCCCGCCCTCTGCGCACAGCCAGGCGGGGACAGCCGGCGATAGCCGGCCGCGCGGACTCGGCGAGGCGGGGACCGGGAAGGGGGCGGGGCCTCTGCGCCGGGGGCCTCCCGGACTATAAAGGGGCCGCGGGCTTCTGGGCTCCACCGCGCCTTCCACCTGCCCCACAGCCAAAGCCTCTGGCTTGGGAACTTCAGCTCCCCTCACCCCGGCTCGAAATGGACCCCAACTGCTCCTGCGCCACTGGTAAGGGACGCCGACTTTCTCGTCCTTAGACAACCCATTTCCCGGCTGCAGATAGGACAGATCGTCCTAGAAATGGAGGTCTCATTTTGAGTTCTGGCTGAAGGGGATTCCTTTAGTACGTAGTTCTAGTGCTTTCCTTCTTGCCAAGTGCCTACAGCACCCCTGAGAGCATTGCCGTTCTCCCAGTGCTTCCGTTTTCAGAGACGAGAGGACTCAGGCTTCTACCGTCCTGCTCCACATCATGCAGTCCGGGACTGCTAGGCTGAGCCCCAGTACGCTGTCCAGCATTTGAGTTGTCTTGGCTGGATGGGAGACAGGGGACAATGCCTTTTTAGGATGAAGGACATAAGGGCCATCCTAGCCTGTGGGGACAGAAGTGAGGTTATACTTCATTGTGCTGGGAATGGGACAGGAGGAGCCAGGTCCAGCCTTGCGCTCAGTTGGAGCATTTGTTGGCCACCTATCACATCATTGCTCACTGCCTTTCTCTTTTCCCTACAGGTGGCTCCTGCACCTGTGCTGGCTCCTGCAAATGCAAAGAGTGCAGATGCGTGTCCTGCAAGAAGAGTGAGTGTGGGGCCTTCCCCGGGAACCTGGGGGCTGGGCTGGGTGGGAGGAGGGAACCCAGAGCTCAGTAGACAGGAACAGGCCAATGACCAACTTGGATGTGGGAAAGGTACATCACCTTCCCCTGGAACTGATTCAAGATCAGAGCCGTAAGAACTTCAGACATGTTCCGTTCCTAAGTTTCATTCTTAGAATGGAGATATTCAGGCCAAGACAGTGCATCAGCCTGCGAAACACAAACCCACAGTTGAGGACTTTCCTCACTTCATGAGTGGTTCTGGGGGCTGGCCATCGTTCCTACCTATAGGTCCTGTCGCTGCTTCTCCATTTTTCTGCCCTGTCCTGGTCAAGTTGTGCTCGGCAGCTTTTGTCTAGGAAGATCCTCACACCAGTGATCCAGCAATGGTCTCCTGCCAGAGCATGCCATCCTGAACTAAGGGGCAGACCTTGTGACAGGCCTGCTGTTGGGGCAGGGAGCTCTCTGGTCAACTCTGCTCTGATCTCTCACTCTCCTGTTTCTTCCCCAGGCTGCTGCTCCTGCTGCCCCGTGGGCTGTGCCAAGTGTGCCCAGGGCTGCATCTGCAAAGGGGCATCGAACAAGTGCAGCTGCTGTGCCTGATGTTGGGGGAGCCCAGTTACCAGATATGAACAAAAGGACCTGTACAAATTTGAATTTTTTTTCATAGTGCCCTGACCCATTTGCTATGTTTCTTTTTTAAACGAAATATGTAAGGGATAATAAAAGTCATTGACTTGACTCTGGCTCTGGTTTTGTTTGTACACCTGGGAAATAAGGGACCCTGTACCCTACAGAGCTGGGAGGGAGGATGGCATTGAAAGTACAGAGACCTGGGTGCTGGGACCATGTCTTACTATCCTACACAGTGAGTGCCTCAAGACAAACCAGGTTACCTGCCTCAGGTCAGTTCCTTAGCTAAAATGTCAGAGCATTATTTTGGATGATAAATGGACATGGAAATATGTCAATGACCTAAGCTTTGAAAAGATACAATGATTTAGTCTGAAAGAAATAAAAAACACCAAATCCATTTTTTATAGGCAACAAGCAAATTCCAATAAATATATAAAAAATAAAGGAACCGGGCACAGTGGCTCACACCTGTAATCCTAGCACTTTGGGAGGCCAAGACTGGAGCCTTGCTTGAGGTCAGGAGTTCAAAACCAGTCTGAGCAAGAGCGAGACCCTGTCTCTACCAAAAATAGAAAAAATTAGCCGGGTGTGGTGGCATGCACCTGTAGTCCCAGCTTCTCGGGAGGCTGAGGCAGGAGGATGGCTTAAGCCCAGGAGTTTGAGGTTGCAGTGAGCTATGATGACATCACTGCACTCTAGCCCACGCAACAGAGTGAGACTCTGTCTCAAAAACAAAAAACAAGCCGGGCGCGGTGGCTCACGCCTGTAATCCTAGCACTCTGGGAGGCTGAGGCGGGCTGATAGCTCAAGGTCAGGATTTTTAAACCAGCCTGAGCAAGAGTGAGACCCCGTCTCTACTATAAATAGAAAGAAAGAAATTAATTGGCCAACTAAAGATATATATAGAAAAAATCAGCCGGGCTTGGTGGCGCATGCCTGTAGTCCCAGCTACTTGGGAGGCTGAGGCAGAAGGATTGCTTGAGCCCACGTGTTTGAGGTTGCTGTGAGCTAAGCTGATGCCACGGCACTCACTCTAGCCTGGGCAACAGAGTGAGACTCTGCCTAAAAAAAAAAAAAAAAAAAATTCAGGAAATCAAATAGTGCTTTAATCTTCAAATGAAAAAAGCAATCCCTTGCACCCCTTCTTCCTAACTTGGTATCCGTTCCTGTATATTGTTGCCCTGTCCTCCCTCCTCTTCCTTCCTTTGTAGATAGCAGATACTTTCTCCCAGTGTACTTAGGTCTAACTTTGTCTGGATCAGTATTCAGTATTTTCATCTTTATTTAAGTAAGTGAAATACAGTGAAATTGAGATATAATTTACATATAATACCCTGTGTATTTAAAGTGTGCAATGTGATGAGTCTTGACATATATGTATATACTCATGTAATTGCTACTTCAGGCAAGATAGCATACATTTCCATCACCCCAAAAAGTTTCCTTGTGCTTCTTTGCAGTCCATTCTGCCCTTCACTGCGTCTCCATGCAACTATTTGCTTTCTGTCATTATGGAATATTTTTGCTTTTTCTATAATTTCACATAGATAGAATAATAGAGTATACACTTTTTTTCCTATGTGTGTGGCTTTTTTCACCCAGCATGCTGATTTTGAGATTGATCCGTTGCTATTTTGTATATATGGCAGTTCTTTTTCACTGCTTAGTAGGATTCTATTATGTGGACATAACCATATTTTTTAATCCACTCACCTGTTGAATGACAGGTGAGTTTTGGTTTTGGATTTTCCAGTTTTGGACTATAACAAGTAAGGATGTTATGAATATATACGTACAAGTCTTTGCGTGGGTATGTTTTCATTTCTCTGAGGTAAAATCTGAGACATGGTTTGGACAAGTTGTGCAGTAGATATATGTTTAATGTAAAAAAAAACCAAAAATCTTTATTTAGAAATAAATTTACATTTATAAAAGAGAGTTGCAAAGATAGCACAGAGTTCCTGTATACTTTTTTTTTTTTTTTTTGAGACGGAGTCTTGCTCTGTTGCTTAGGCTAGTGCTGTGACATCATCCAAGCTCACAGCAACCTCAAACTCCTGTGTTCAGGCAATCCTCCTGCCTCAGCCTCCTGAGTAGCTGGAACTATAGGCATGTACCACCACACTCGGCTAATTTTTTTCTATTTTTAGTTGCCAGCTAATTTTTTCTATTTTTAGTGGAGGTGGGGGTCTCACTCTTGCTCAGGCTGGTGTGGAATTCCTGAGCTCAAGTGATCCTCCTGCCTTTGGCCTCCCAGAGTGCTAAGATTATAGGCATGAGCCACCACACTTGGCTCCTGTATACCCTTTACACAGCTTTCCCCAATGTAAATGTCTTACATAATTGTGGTACATTTATTAATAAAAAGGAGAAATTAATATTGAAACACTGTTATCTACAGACTTTGGATTTCATCGGTGTTTCCATTGTTATTTTTTTTTGTTACAATACCCAATTGCAGGATACCATGTTGTATTTAGTTATCATGTTTCCTTAGATGTGAAACAAATTTGCCAATTTTAGTACAGTATTTGTGTATAGATCTTTTTGTTTGTAGCCTTATGGTATCCAGTGAGAACATTGTTTTCTAAAGTTACTATTATGTAGCCTTTTGGGTCTGGTTTCTTTAACTTAGAAAAATACATTTAAAATTCATCCATGTTGCATGGGTCAATAGTTTGTTTCTTTTCTCAAGATTGAGGTGAAATTCACATAACATAAAATTAACCATTTTAAAGTGAACAATTAAGTGACAAGTAGTACCTTAACAGGGTTGAATAACCACCATCTCTGTCTGGTTCCAAAACATTTTCTTTACCAAATCAAAAGAAAACCCCATATCCATTAAGCATTTTCTCTCCACTCATTTATGAGCTTCTGGCAAACACCAGCCAGTCTGCTTTCTGTTACTGTGGATTTACCTATTCTGGATATTTCATGTAAATAGAATCACAGAATATGTGAACTTCTGCATATGGCTTTGTTTTTGAGAGATGTTTTTGCTGGGTTAAGAATACACAGTTGACAGGCCCCCCCCCCTTCAGTACTTTAAAGATGTTGTGCTACTGTCTTTTCACTTATGTTGTTTCCAACAAGAAATCTGCTTTATTTTTTTGTATTTAGCATACCTTTTTTCCCCTCTTTGGTTGCTTTTATTATTTTCTCTTTATTAGTGGTTTTGTGCAATTTGATTATTATATTCCTATGATATGTCATGTTCCTTGTGCTTATGATTCAGTGACATTCTTGAATATATGGGTTTGTGGTTGGCTTCAAATTTGGGAAATTTTGGCTATTATTTTTTCAAATTGTTTTCTGTCTTCTCTTTTTTCTTTTCTTAGACACTCTGATTACCTATATGTTAGGCTGCTTAAAGTTATCATGGCTCACTGATAGTCTTTATTTTTTGGATTCTTTTTTCTCTTGTTTCTGTTTTCATTTTCTGGGCTTCTTATTTCCAAATAAAAATAATTTTCATTTGAAAGCTATTTCTGTGCCTTCAAAAAGTCAAATCTAGCATTTTTCAATCTCACATATTATGCTTTTTACCCTTTGAATTTTGATTTGAGTCCTTTTTTTAATCTTCCATGTCTCTACCTAACTTTTTGAATATATAGAGTGCAGTTAGAGCTCTTGTTACATCCTAGTTTATTCATTCTAACATCTGTATTATTTCTGCATTGGTTTCAGTTGATTATTCTCCCCAGTATAAGTAACTTTTTTCCTGCCTCTTTGTATGCTTGGTAATCTTTGGTTGGATGCCAGACATTGTGAATTTTACCTTGTTAGGTGCTAGAGATACTTGTATTTTTATAAATTTCCTTTTACTTTGTTATTGGATGGAGTTAAGTTGCTTGGAAACTGATTCTTTCAGGTCTTGTTTGTAAGATTTGTTAGCTGGGAATAGTGCAGTACTTGCTTTAGAGCTAATTTTTTTCTACTACCGAGATAAGATTCTTTGTAAATCTTGAGGTTATTCTTGAGATTTCCTATCTGTCTGGTGGGAATGACCACTATTTTGAGTCCTGAGTAAGGACCACGCACTGTTCTCTAATTCTCGGGGCGGGGGGGTGTTCTCCTCCCCCTGTTGCCCCTGGTCTTGGGTAGTTTCATCATAGTCATGGGCTGATCAGTACTCAGATGAATACTTGAGAGGTTTCCTCTATAGATCTCTGCATGTCTCTCTTGTGTGGTATTTTGTGCTATGAATTCCAGCTGCCTGTCTTCTGCACACTCTGTCTCTTCAACTCAGAGTCCAGAAGTCTCCGTAGGGAATCTGTCTGTCTGCACAGTGTCCTGGAAACACTTTCCAGGCAGTAAGTTTGTTAATCATAGGACTCATGCCTTTTATTTCCCGTCTCTTGGGGATCACTGACTCTCATTGCCTATTAGTAGCTATCTTGGAAACCGTAGTTTCTGTGTTTTGTTAGGGTTTTTTTGGTTGTTTCAGGTGAGAAGGTAAATCTGGGCTCTATTTGTTATGCTTGAAAAGTTTTCAGCTTTTCATTTAGAAATAATTTTAGGTTTACTAAAAGTTACAAAAACTGTAGAGTTCCTATGTATCTCTTAGCCAGCTTCCTTCTATGATAACATCTTATACAACCATAGTATAGTTATCAAAACTAGGAAATTGACATTGGTATAATACTGTTAACTCCATGGCTTATTTTACATTTTTGCATGCACTCTTTTATGGGGGCGGGGTGAGTGGTTAATGTATAGTTCTGTGAAATGTTATCCTGTGTATAGATTCATGTAATTATCACCACAATAAGGTTAAAGAACTGTTCATCATTTTAATGAAATGCGTTTGTACCAAATCTCATTAGTCATGCTCTCCCCCCAACTAATCCTTGGCAACCACTGATTTGTTTTAATTTTATCGCTTTCACTATAATTTTATCCTTTCAGAATGTCATATACAGTGGTTCCTCCCTTATCCTCAGAGAATATATTCTAAGATCCCCATTGGATTCCTGAGATAGTACTGAATTCTATATACTCTGGTTTTTTCATATACACACACACACACACACACACACACACACACACACACATTTATATACACACACCCCTATGCTAAAGCTTAATTTATAAATTAGGCACAGTAAGAGATTAACAACAATAACATTAGTTATAAAATAAAACAATTATAGCAATTTATTGTGATAGTTATGAGAATGTGTTCTTTCTCAAAATACTGTAATATTTTCAGACTGCACTTGACCATGGGTAACTGAAACCATGGAAAATAAAACCTCAGATAAGGCAGGACTGTTGTAAATAGAAGCATATGATGTGTACCTTTTGAGATTGGCTTTTTTTTAAATTTTAAGACAGTCTTGCTCTGTTGCCCAGGCTAGAGTGCTGTGGCATCAGCCCAGCTTATAGCAACCTCAAACTCCTGGGCTCAGGTGATCCTCCTGCCTCAGCCTCCCAAGTAGCTGGGACTACAGGCAGGCACCACTGCACCTGGCTAATTTTTCTGTTTTTACTAGAGACGGAGTCTCTCTTGCTTAGCCTGGTCTTGAACTCCTGAGCTCAAGTGATCCTCCCACCTTGGCCTCCCAAAGTGCTAGGATTACAGGCATGAACCACCTTGCCTGGCTGAGATTGGCTTTTTTCACTCTGCATAATGCTGTTGAAATCTATCCAAGTTGTGTGTATCAATGCTGTTTTTATGACCAAGTAATACTCCTTTCTTGGGCATACCATAGTTTGTTTATCTATTCTTCCATTGAAGAAGATTTGAGTTGTTCTCAGTTTGGGGCTATTACAACTAAAGCTACTATGAACATTTTTATACAATTTGTATACATTATTTAGGATTTCAGTTGCTTTGTTGAATAGGAATGATGAGTGTGGACATCTTGCCTTGTTCCCAGTCTCATAGAGAAAGAGTTCAGTCTTTCACCATTAGTATGATGTTATTTATAGTTATTTTGTAGATGCTCTTATCTGGCTGAGGAAGTTTTCTTCTATTCCCAGTTCACTGATAGTTTTCATTATGTGTATGTATGTTGAATTTTATAATATTGTATGCATTAATTTGATGTAAATAACCATGTTTTCTTTTCATATCTCATTTTATCTCATTCCTATCTAATGCATTTGTCTGATAATGAATATTGTACCTTTTCATATACTTAGTGGCCATTTTATCATCTTATATGAATTGTATATTAAAGTATTTTGTCCGTTTGAAAAGTAATTTATTTTGCAGCAATTATAAGCTTTCAGAAAAGTTTTAAGTATAGTACAAAGAACAGTTTTTCATGAACCATTTTAGAGCGCTATTACCCCTTAATACTTTAGTATTAATACTACAGTGTTTTTGTCTTACAATTAAGCACATTCTGCTTGCTTCATGTCCACAATACATCCATCAAACACAGAAAATTACATTGAGTCATTATTACCATGTAATCTTCAGATTCCATTAAAGTTTTGCTAATTATCCATGTAATGTTCTTTATACCTAAAGGATCTAGTTCAGAATTATGTATTGAGTGTATTTGTCATATGTCTTTGGTCTCCTTCAGTTTAAAAATGTTCTTTCATCTTTCCTTGAGTTTCATAACCTTGACTCTTTTGAGGATTACAGTTATTTTGTAGAATGTGTTTCAGTTTGGGTTTTCTCATGATTAGATTCAGTTTTTGCATCTTTGTCAGGTGTAACAGAGAAGTGATGCTGTGTTCGTAGTGCATCCTGTCAGGTGGCTCATTATTTCTATTTGTCTTAGTTTGATGATGTTCACTTTGACCACTTGGTTAAGTTAACATCTGCCAGACTTCATCACTGTAAAGCCCTTAAACCCTTTTTATTATCTTTCTTTTTTTTTCTTTTACCCCCTTTTTAATTAATAACTTTTGTGGGTGGGAGCTGAAGTTCTTTGACATCTCATTTCCCTTCTAAATTTCAGTTTATTTATATCTGTATGAAATAATGGTTTTCTGTTTTATTCAGTGTGTTATAATCTATTATTACTTATTTAGGTGTTCAAATTATCCGTAATTTGGCTGGTGGTAATTTTGTTCGTCTGGCTTGTGTGTCCCTTTGACACATTCCTCACGTTCTTGGAGTGCTGTCTTCTTTCTGACAAAAGATGATCTAGGCTCACTGTATACTTTCCTTGCCCTACCCCTTAGTATTAGCCATTTCTCTATGGAGTCCTTATTTTTTTAATATAGTGTGATACTTGGAAGCCGAGGGCTAAAATCTAGATGTGTTTGCTGTTATGGGGATGTTGCTGATCCCAGTTCCTCTCCGTGGGAAGGGGCTAAGGAATATATTTACATACATATACATGTATTCACTTACTTCTATATTTATGTTTAGCTTTATCTAAATATGTTGAAAACCACGAGCCTACACCAGTAACACAAGTTCTAATCTAATCATTCTGGTTTTTCCTTTTCCATATTTCTAACTCCCTTCTCTAGCTACAACAGCAATAATAAACTGGCTCCTATTTTTCCTGTTATCCCACCCCCTACACATACTCGTATGTATTTTTTGTTTCTGTTGCCTGGGCTAGAGTGCAGTGATATCTTCATAGCTCACTGCAACCTAGGCTCAAGTGGTCCTCTCATCCTCCTGAATAGCTGGCATTACAGGTGTGTGCCACTATGCCTGGCTAATTTTTATATTTTTTTTATAGAGATGGGGTCTTACTATGTTGTCCAAGCTGGTCTCAAACTCCTTGCCTGAAGCAATCCTCCCGCATCAGCCTCCTAAAGTGCTAGGGTTACAGGTGTAAGCCACTATTCCCAGCCCCTAATCTATTTACCTGTTTAACCTCCAGCCCCTTTACTTTGCTACCCCTCCCTCATGCAGATGTCTTCTTTACCCCTCTTTGACTCCAGCACCTATGCTGGGTTGGCTTCTCTCTCCCTCCATGGTTGATCACTTCACTTGCTCAAGCTCTGACCTGTCACAGCAGGCTGCCCTCCTTGTCCCGCTTGGGCTTTATTTAATACTGTGCCGTTTGTTTCCTGTTGGGCATTGTACCCTTCTTGAGCTCTGACTCGCACACTATGCTATATTCTCAGGTGTAATAGACACCCTCTGTGTCCTGCTTAGGCTCTGACTCCGTATTCTTGGCTACCTAACCCCATAGCTCCATATTTGTGTGAGTATCTACCTTGCTCTGTGCCACTTAATAGAAGATAAGAATAGTTTGGGGAAGAAAATGGCAGCTCTTCCCATTTAAAATATTAGCCTTTTTGTTTGTAGAAGTTTTTTAAAAAATATACTCTGGATACAAGGTCTTTCTCTGACATATGTATAGCAAATATTTTCTCCCAGTCTATGGCCTGCCTTTTTGTTTTTATTAAAATGTCTTTTGATTAGAAGTTTTTGATTTTGAGAAAGTCCATTTTATCAAAGTAAAAAAGAAAATAATGTTTTTAGAAATCTTTGCCTATCCAGTAGCACAAAAATATTTTCTTCTAGAAGCTTTATATTTTTGGCTCTTAGGTTTAGGTCTGTGATCTATCTTAAATTAATTTTTGTGTGTGGTTTGAGGTAGTTCAGGTTATTGTTTTTATGTTTATCTAGTTTAAGCTTTATTTGTTGAAGTGATGTTCCTTTCCCCAGTGAATAACTTCAGTGCCTTTGTCAAAAATCAGTTGTGCGTCCATGTATGGATATGCTTTTGTACTCTATTCTGTTCCATTTATTTGTCCTCATACCAATACCATACTCTCTTGATTTTAGTAAGTCATGAAATTAGGTAGTGTTAGTACTATGAGTCCTCCAACTTTGTTCTTTTTAAGATTGTTTGGACTATTCCAGATCCATTGCATTTTTGTATACATTTAGAATCAACTTGTCAGTTTTTACCAAGACAAGAAAAAGGCCATTGGGATTTTGATTGGGATTGTGTGGAATGTGTAGATCAGTTTAGGGAGAATTGTCATTTTAACATTGATTTTTCTAATCCATGAACACATTGTATCTATTATTTAGGTATTTAATTTTTCTTCGCGCTGTTTTACAGTTTCCAGTGAGGACTTGACTGTCTTAACATTTTTTTCTAAAGTATTTTTATTTTTGGTGCTATTGTAAATGGAATTGGTTTTTAAATTTTGTTTTCCAGTTTTTTGCTTTAGCAGTTATATAGTTGATTTTTTAAAAACTTGTAGTTTGGACATAATTTCAGACATTATCACATTTGTTTGTCTATGAATTATTTTTTTTCTAGACTGGAGTAAGATGCAGGCAATAATGCCCCTTTACCTCTAAATACTTATTAAAAATAAGGCCATTCTCTTTCATAATCACATTGCAGTTATCATTATGAGAAAATTGACATAGTACTGCTTACTGTCTAATCTGCATACTTTATTTAAATTATACCTATTATTTTCTAATACCAATTATAAAACAATGTTCTCGTGAGGACCTGGGTGGTGCATATGTTGTCAAGCCTCTCTCTTTTAATTTGGAAAAGTTCCACTAACGTTGTCTTTTATGGCTTAATTTTTTTTTTAAAGTACAGACCATTTATTTAGAAAGTTCCTCAATTTGGGCTTGTCTGATATTTTTCATTATTAGATTCAGGTAATACATTTTTGATAGGAATAGCTCAGAAATAATGTCTTCCACAGTGCATTATATCAGGAGGCCCATGATACCTGTTTGTCAGATTTCTGATAATTCAATCACTTGGTTAAGGTGGTATCTGCCTTGTTTCTCTCCTGTAAGTAGTGTCTTATGGAGAGATACAGTAGTTCCCTCTTACCTGCTGGGGATATGTTTGCAGAACCCCAGTGGGTGCCTGAAACCATAGATAGTACTGAACCCTGTATATACTATTTTTTTCCCCTGTACATAGCTATGATAAGTTTAATTTATAGATTAGGCATAGTAAAAGATTAATAACAATATCAAAATTATATTTGCATCTACCTTGTGGCCTAGCATTTCCACATGGTTATTCAAGGCAGTATTATTTCTGTTTGCAAAATATGAAAAGCCATCTGAACACCAGCATGTCGGGGAGTAGTTGTATAAAATTTGATACATTCCACACCATGGAGTATTATGCAGCTAAGAAAAGAATGAGGAAGATACCCATGAGATAACAGTGATTTCCAGAAAAAGTGAACAAGCTAAGTATAAAATACCGTCTGTGGTATGCAATTTTTTTGTCTAAGGATGAAAGGGAAATAAAATGGAAATTATCATTTGTGCAAAAAAAACCAAAAAACCCACAAGAAAAAGCAGAAACTAATGAGGTTGGTTACCTAACAGGGCATGGGTAAAAATGGAGTAAAGTGTTGGAGGGAGGGGCTGAGAATAGAAGGGAGGGGGTTAGTGTTACTCCGTGAGTGTAACCTTTTATATAGTTCTAACTTTTACAACCATGTTATGTTTCATATACTTCAAAAAAAAAAATAACAAAAATGGAAACAAAAACCAAAATGAGTTACAAACAGAAAAGATGAAGCCTAATGCTATTAGCGGCTATAAAATTCTTCTGGATATGGTCAACATAATGATTTCATTCTTCTTTCTGAATGTTTGGTCCTGGAGCCATTGTTTCTCCTGTTCCTAGTATGGACAGTTTGTAGGGTGGCCTAGTTTGCCCATGACTTAGTGGTTTCCTGGAGCACAGGTCTATCAATGTTAAGACTGGAAAATCTTAGGCAAATTTGGGCCATCCGATTACCCTTTTGACAGGCATATAGCTGTTTTTGTGGGACTTCCCTTATTGTCATCATGGGAATTCTCTTTGCCTTTCTCCTGTGTTATATCCTGTTGCCTTTCCTAGGTCTCATATGAATTTCATTTTTTTAGTGGTGGTTATTCCTTATGTATACATACTCTACATAATACATTTATGTAGAACACATTCATGTAGAGTTGCTTCATGAGAATAGGTACATGGAGGTAAATGTTTGAGACCTTACATTGCTTTATTCTGTGTTCCACACTAGATTATTGATTTGGCTCAGAATTCCAGAAGATGTTACTCTGTTACATTCTCTAAAACAGCTTTTGAGAAGCGTGGTGCCATTCTGATTCCTGGTGTGATATGTTCTTTCCATCTGGAAGACCATAGGATTTCTTTTTATCTTGTATTTTAAAATGTCCTGATGTGATGCTGTGGAATGGGTCTTTTTTTATTCATTGTGCTGGGCATTTTGCCTTATTAAACCTGGAAACTCAGGTCTTTTTTGTTTGGGGAAATTTTCTTGTATTATTTCTGTCTTTTATGGGTTTCTCTTTCTGGACCTTCTGTTTGTTGGATGTGGGACTTTCTTAATGAAGCCCATTTTTCTTTCTTTCCCCACCCTTCCCCCCAAGTCATTTCTCTAGGAGATAATCTGTTGTTTTTGGTATCTCATTTTTAATTTCTAGCAGATTGCTCATATTCTCTGATGTTCCTTCATTTTTTTGGTAAAAAATAGCACTTAGCTGGGTATGGTGTCGTGCACCTGTAGTCCCAGCTACTTAGAAGGCAGACGTGGGAGGATTGCTGCTAGAGCCACGGAATTCAAGACCAACTTGGGCAACATAGTAAGACCTCCATCTCTTTACAAAAAATGTAATACTCTATACTTGTTTTGGGGCTCTTTGAGAACATTTACTGTTGTGAAATTTTACTTATCTCTGTTTTCTTTCAGTTTCTACTTTTGTTTGCATGTTATGGTAATCTTTCGTATAACAGGTGTGCTCAAGTATCTGGTGGTCCTTGATAAGTCATTCGTGGTGAGATAGTCATTCGTGGTGCACACAGACTTGTTGGCTGTGGTAGAGTGAAAACCCAGATGCTTTTCATAGATCCTCCAGCTATCTATATCTGAAAGTGTTTTTTCTTAGGCTAGCCACTTTTTCCAGGATGAGAGATCCTCTTGTTGCTTCCCAGCTAGCTAAGAGTAGGCAGAAGTTAGGGTCATAGGGCTACTACTGTTTGGGGAACTCTGGGAGCCAAACTTAGGGAAGCTGGTGGCATCACCATTTTGTATGTGGTCTTTGACTTTTTGCTCCTGTTTAGAAATGTGGCACCACACTCTATGTCCCAACCTTTGAGCTGTGCCTCCTGTCTTCTATTCCAGAACTTTTCTGGTTTAGTCTAACCAGAATATAAATCTGTTTTCTCTTGAAGCTGGAGAGAAGAATATTGAGTATTGTCTGTGTGGGGACAAGGAGGAGACTTGAGGGGTCTAACTTCTTGTCCAGATTTTGAACCAGCTCTCCTGTTCTCAACCCCATGCCTCACCTCTGTCTGCAGTGGTTCCTGGTATCTCCAATCTCTGCCTTCTGTGGGGTTTTGCAGAACTAACTGGCTTGCTTTTTTTTTTTTTTTTTGAGACAGAGTCTCACTTTGTTGCCTGGGCTAGAGTGCCGTGGCATCAACCTAGCTCACAGCAACCTCAAACTCCTGGGCTCAAGCGATCCTTCTGCTTCAGCCTCCTGAGTAGCTGGGACTACAGGCATGCACCACCATGCCCGGCTAATTTTTTCTATATATTTTTAGTTGGCCAATTAGTTTCTTAGTATTTTTAGTAGAGATGGGGTCTCGCTCTTGCTCAGGCTGGTTTCGAATTCCTGATCTTGAGTGATCCGCCCGCCTCGGCCTCCCAGAGTGCTAGGATTACAGGTGTGAGCCACCGCACCCGGCCACTGGCTTGCTTTTTGCAGGCTTTTCCCTCTGCAGTCTTGGACTTCAGCTTTCTTTCCTTGCTGAGTCAATTACTTCTTATCTTCCTATTCTCTGTCTTCCGTGTTTCTGTTGATACACCTCATCTACTGACTTTTTCCTCCCCCTTTATCTTTGTGCATTTATACCTTCATTATTTCCTTATTGCTATTGTAATGACATTTCAGGAGGATGTAGAGAAGCTGTGTTTGTTTTGCCATGTTTATTGTCCCTCCCAGCAAATCCCATTTATAAAAATTTTTAATTGAGGCCAGGCCTGGTGGCTCATGCTTGTAATCCTAGCACTCTGGGAGGCCAAGGCAGGAGGATTACTTGAGCTCAGGAATTTAAGACCAGCCTGAGCAAGAACAAGACCCTGTCTTTACTAAAACTAGAAAAAATTAGGTAGGGCATGGTGGCATGTGTGTCTGTAGTCCCAGCTACTTGGGAGTCTGAGGCAGGAGGATCACTTGAGCCCAGAGGTTTGAGGTTTCAGTAAGCTATGATGGCACCACTGCCTTCTAGCCGGGGCAACAGAGTGAGCCTCTGTCTCAGGAAAAAAAAAAATTGATACATAACAGTTATACATATTTTGGGGGGGTACATGTGATATTTTGATATGTGTATACAATGTGTAATGATCAAATCAGGGTAATTGGGATATCTGTATCACCTCAAATATTTATCTTTGTGTTGGGAACATAACAGTTCTTCTAGTTATTTTGAAATATGCAATAAATTATTTTTAATTATGATTTCTCTACTATCAAATACTGGAACTTATTCCTTCTAACTTAATTTTTGTACCCCTTAACCAACTTCTGTTTTGCCATGTTTAAATATGGAACCTCAACATTTTGTGCAGAGAAAGTGGGAAATACCCTTGACTTCTATGCCAAACCCCACCCTTCTACCCTACCTGCCACCTAGGCCTGTATTTCTTGTTTCTTCCCAGTAGCAACATTGTCATTAATGTAATGTGCATCCTTCCTATTCATATGTGTTCATGAAAAGTGTGTGGCCTGTTTGTTTGTATAGGTGTATTTTTATTCTCTTTAATGTTTAAAGTGTGCCATATCAGTATACCTCATTTTATTTATCCAGTCCCCTTTTACAGAGATTTTCCAGTCTTTTGCTATTACAAACGTTGCTGCAACAATCATCCTTTTACTTGTAGTCTCCATGTGCAAATATGTGAGAATTTCTCTAGGGAACTATTTCCTTACATTTTCATATTATGGCATGGTTGGGTGAAATGGAAGTGTGATTTGGAGCCTCTATGGGGCTTCATGAAAAGATTCCATTAACTTTTATTCTTTACATTTGACAACCATGATGAGAAAAGTAGAATTACAAAACTTCCAAATCTTAAAAAAATTTTTTAAGAAATGTGCTTTTTAATCATCATAATATCAAGTTTTATGCTTAAAATGTCTATTTGTAATTCTTTGTGTTTTTTTCAATGATGAGTTCTTCAAATCCCTCATACAGGTCTTTAATCCTTTATTAACAATTCCGAAATCCAAAATATTTTGAGAACTGAAGTTTTTTTTCTCCTGACTCATTTGATAATAAAACCTGACCTGCCGAAACTCATCTGGTAGCAAAACTCTGATCTAGTCTCACAAGGCTAATTTTAGCCTATTTATTGCATTTGGTATAAACATTTCATTTCAAAAAATATTAATGTGTTTGTGGGTTGCTGGTGATGTTAATATACAATATATACACTTTATTACCATTCTAAAATTCAAGAAATTCTACATTCTAAAACATCTGGCCCAAGGGTTTCAGATGAGCGATTGTGGGCCTGTGGTCACCATCAATAGAAACTTTGCTTGCAGATGTAGGTGGCAAGTTATAGACAAGAATTTATCTCTGGTTGATGGAAACGCCTTTCTTGTCATTAATGAGACTCAGGCAATTTCTTTTCTTTAAACTATATTCCAAGACTGTGTTCAATTTTTAAATGAACACCTTTCTTTTCTTTTTTGACAGCTTTGATAGTGAAATTGCTTGTGCTTGTGATAATGCAAATAGATTTTAAATTCAATAGAACTTTTTTACATCAAGTGTTTTTAAAAATAATGAAGCCTTTTCTCAAGCATACACGAAAGTTGCTTTACTAGTTTTAATTTTTCTTCAGGATTTACATAACAAAATCAAAACATCAGTAGTGGATCATTTTAGTCATAGTTTTCCAAAGTTGAGTTTTGACTTTGAATCTATAAACTTTCTGTACGATTTAGTGTTTTTGTGTGTTTTTCTTTCTTTCTTTTTTTTTTTCTTGAGACAGAGTCTCACTCTGTTGCCTGGGCTAGAGTGCTGTGGCATCAGCCTAGATCACAGCAACCTCAAACTCCTGGGCTCAAGTGATCCTTCTGCCTTAGCCTCCTAAGTAGCTAGGACTACAGGCATGCGCCACCATGCCCGGCTAATTTTTTCTGTGTATTTTTAGTTGGCCAATTAATTTCTATTTTTAGTAGAGACGAGGTCTCACTCTTGCTCAGGCTGGTTTCGAACTCCTGAATTTGAGTGATCCTCCTGCCTCGGCCTCCCAGAGTGCTAGGATTACAGGTGTGAGCCACCGCACCTGGCCCGTGCGTTTTTCTTTGAGTAAATTCATTCACATTTTTAGAACTGTCAGTTAAATTTAGTAAGCCATTTTTTACCCATTTTTATTGGGATTTAATTTACAGACCATACAATTCAGTAACTGTTAGTATATTCGTAAAGTTATGCAACCATCACCATGCTCTAATTCCAGAATGTTTTCATCACCCTAAAAAGAAACCCAATACCTTTTAGCAAAGTCCCCATTCACTCTTCCTCCTATCCCCTAGCAACCACTAATCTACTAATTTCATTACTAGAGCCTTATAAAAAGCAAGTCTTTCATCTTATTTTTCAAGAGTATTTTGGTTATTTGTGGACCTTTGTTTTTCAATGTAGAGTCAAGTTGCACAAAAAATCATGTTGAGAATTTTATTAGAATTGGATTGAATCTACAAATCAATTTGGGAAAAATTGACATCTTAAAATTTTGAATCTTAATCAAGAACATGGCGTAGCTCCCCATTCATTTAGGTTTTAAACCTTTCTCAATAAAGTTTTATGTTTTCTTCATAAAATGATTATGGTTCTTTTGTGCAGTGTATCCCCAGGTAACTTAAGTTCTTTGTTGTTTTACATTTTCTAATTGGTGGTGTTATTGCTGTGATGTTAAGATCAGTTGATTTTTAAAATGTGATCTTGAATGTCACAAACTGGCTGGAATTCTCTTATTAGCTCTGAGTCTTCTGGGTCTTTGATGTGGATAATTATACTGTCTGAAATTGTAACACTTGTCTCTTCTAATCTCTTATTTCTTTTTATTATGCATTGGTTAGGAACTCTAGTATAATGTTGAATGGTCAGTATGTTCTTAGTTTTTAATAATTTATATTAAATAGTCTTCAAATCAGCCTTCTAAAAGACAGTAGTCATTTCTTAGGAAGGGTTTATCAAACTCATACAGGAAAAGTAATACCTGAGATTTTGCTTATTTTTTTAAATTTGAGAATGTAATCTTGGGCAGTTTAAACTTTATCAGTTTAAATATTATTCTGTTTTATTCAGATCTGGGGCTTCTTACATTCACAGTGCCTTTTTTTTTTATTTTTATTTTTTATTTTTTTTGAGACAGGGTCTGGCTGTCACCCAGTGGCTGTAGTGGCAATTCACTGCAGCCTTGAACTCCTCCTGAGCTCAAGCAATTCTCCCGCCTCAGCTTCCCTAGGAGCTTGGGACTACAGGTGTGCACCACCATGCCTGGCTAATTTTTTTTTTATTTTTGAAATTTTTTTTTTATAACAATGGGATCTCACTATGTTGCCCAGACTGGTCTCAGACTCTGGGCCTCAAGTGATCATCCTGCTTCGGCCTCCCAAAGCTCTGGGATGACAGGTATAAGCCTCCATGACTGGCCCCTTTTATTTTTTAAAACTTCTGACTTACTGGAGAATATTTTATTTAGGTTTATTCATTACTGATGGTTGCTTTTTTAAATTCATCACTAGCCTCTTTTGCAGTTGCCTTGCCAAACAAATATACTTATGCATTTTAAAGATACTTGCATTAATAGGTGAATATTGGTAAATGGCAAGTGTTCTTTGTGCTGATTTACTCTTGCAGCTTTTCTGTAAATTTGAACTTACTTCCAAATAAAAATGTTTAAAATGTATTTGTAAAAGTAATACATGCCCATGATCAATATCAAAAAAAGTCCAGAATAAAGAATTCCTACAACTGTAATTTAAAAAGGACAAGTAACTCAATTAAAAAATGGGTGAAAGACTTGTATACTTAAAAAGGTAGATATGAGTATGGCCAATAAGCACATAAAAAATGCTCAAAGTCTTCAGTTTCTAGGCAAATGAAAATTAAAACCACAATGAGATCCCATTACCTTCCCACTAGAATGGCTAAAATAAGACTGACCAAGTATCAGTGAATTAACTGTAACTCTCATACAATACTGTTGGGAGTGTAAATCTTTGGAAATATGTTTGGCATTTTTTTAAAAAATAAAGTTAAATTTTGATTCATCTTATGACTCAGCAATTTTGCTCCTAGATATTTTATACCTGGGAGAAATTAAAGCATGTCTACAAAAGGTCCTGTACAAGAATGTTCATAATAACTTTATTCATAATAGTCAATCTGGAAATAACCCAAATGTCCATCAACAAGAAAATAAGCAAATGGTTGTATATGAACACTACTCTGTAGTAACAAATAATGAAACTACTGATGTATGCAGCAACACGGATGAGCATCATAGATATTAGGCTGAGTGAAAGAAGCCAGATGTGAAGGAGCACATATGTATGATTCATTTACATGAACCCAAGAATAGGCAAAAATAATTTATAGCGATAGAAATCAGAACAGTGATTGCCTTAGTGGAGGGAAGGGGGCGGGGGTAGTACAGAGTGGGGATTGACTAGGAAAAGGGACAAGGAAACTTGGGGATGTTGGAAATGCTATGCATCTTGATATATATTTGTCAAAACTCAGTAAACTTATTACACTTAAGATCTGTGCATTTCACTGTATATAAATTATACCTTAATTTTCGAAAAATAAGGGAAAGGATGTGAGGAGGTATATTTGATCCAGAGTCATTTCCTGACATAAGCAACATACAGTTATCATATTCAGAATTTTTTTTTTTTTTTTTTTTTTTGAGAAGTCTTGATATGCTTCCCAGGCTGGCCTCAAACTCATGGGCTCAGGTGATTCCTCCACCATCCCCCGCCTCCCGAGTACCTGGGACTATAGGCAGATGCACCTGGCTTGTCACTCAGGAAATTTAACATTAATCCAACACTACCATCTAGTATGCAGTTCACATTCAAATATCCCAATAATGTTTTGAAATTGGCCGAGAGTGAATCCTCAAACCACTCCCCCAGATGGTAATTGTGTGGTGATGGATGTGTTAATTAGTTTGATTATTTTGTAATGTATACATATATCAAATCATCACATTGTCCACTTCAAATATATGCAATTTTTGTTTGTTAAATACACCTTAATAAAGCTGGAGAAAAATAAAAAAATAGTAAAAGAAATCTTTTACAGCATTTTTTAATATTTAGGATTCTGTGAAAGATCACCCATTACTTATTGATTTTTTTTAAAGCTTCTTGATGAAAAATATCCTTGCAAAAAAATTAAAATCTTGAGTCCTAGGGCATATTTTCTGGCACCTATAGTTTTCTATAACCTATTTCCTTTTTGTCAAACTTCTAGAGTTAATGTATGAAAAATTAATCTTATCAAACTTCTGGAGTTTATATGGAAAGGTTAATGATCTTACAAATTGGAGAATTAGAGTTGCTTTTATTTTCTTTAAAGTTTCATTTTCCTGTTTGCTTTTTACTGAAAGTGTATGGCTTTAGAAACTACTGGGCAGTTTGAATCGCAGACAAGTAGGCTCTGTTTCTGTTTGTTTAATTAATGGGATTTGTAATCAGCCCTAGGTTTATTTTGATTTAGCTGTTGGTAAAGAATTTAGCAACTAATTTTTCTTTTTAAGTGTTATTCTCTTGATCACAGAAAAAAATACATGTTAATTGTAGAAAATACCCAAAATTAAAAAGAAAGTAAAGCACTTAGAACTCCACCACCTAGAGATGATGATGGCTAACAACTTAGGAGAATTTCACTCATTTTTTTTCTACGCATACACATTCACACAGATTTTTATTTTTTAAAAAGGATGATGGAATCGTTGTATCAATTTAACTACCTAATTCACTAGCTGTATCATCAACATTTCTCCTGGCATTAAATACTCTATAGCTGTATTTTAAATGGCTATCTATGGTAGTGTTACTTGATGGAAAAACTTTATTTTTTGTTTTTAAGTTATAGAAGTATAATACAGTGAAATGCATAGGACACAAATGTTCAGCTTAATGAATTGTTGTAAAGTGAACACCCTTGTAACTGCTACTCAGGTCAAGACACCGAACATGGCCAACAGCCAGGAGCCCACTGCATGCTCCTTGCCAGTCACAGCCCCATTCTTCCCCCTAAAGGTAACTACTGTCCTGACTTTATGAAAGTTATTTTCATGCTTTTTCCTTCTTGTTTCCTACCTGTGTTTGTTCCCTAACAACTATAGTTTAGTTTTGCCTGCTTTTGAACTGTTTACAAATGGAATCATCACAGCATACATTCTTTTATTTCTGGCCTTCATTTGATATTTTGTTTTTAAGAGTCATCTATCTTCATTCATTTTTATATTGTATAATCATCCTTTTACTGAATACACTACCACTTATTGATTCTACTGTTGATGGCCACACTGGTTGTTTACAGTCCAGGTTACGAACGCTGCATCCATGAACATTCTGATTGTGCCTCCCAATGTGTGTATGCATGCACTTCTCAAGGGAATCAAACCTAGGAGTGACATTGCTGGGGCGTGGGGATGTTTGTATCTTCAACTGTGCCAGACAATGCCAACATGTATTCTCAAATGGTTGGATCAGTTTTCAGGGTACCTGTTCCACATCCTTATAACACTACTTTGTATTGTCAAACTTTAATTTTAGCCACTGGTGGATGTGGTGGTATCTCATTGTGATTTTAATTTGCATTATTTTGTATTTTCCTTATTGTTAGTGAGGATTCCCTTTCATGTGTCTGTTGGCCATTTGGATATATCTTCTTTTGTGCAGTGCCTAATTCACATCTTTTATTTTCCTTCTGAGTTGCTTTTTCTCATTGATTTATGTAGTCTAGATACAGGTTCTTCATTGGTTATAAGGGTTGCAGATATCTCTCTAACTCTGTAGGTAGCTTGATCTTTTCATTCCATTAATGGTGTCTTTTGATGATGAATAGAAGATCTTAATATAGTTTAATTGTTTAATTTTCTCCTTTGTCAGAGTTAATGCTTTTCATGTCCTATGTAAGTCTTAGAAGTATTGGGTTAAAAGGTATATGTATATATTTTTAGGTTTTTGCTAGCAGTTTACTCTCCTGCTGGCAGTGCGTGAACCTTTTGATACCATTTTTACTTTCACCAACAGTGTATGTATGACTTTCCCACACTCTTGCCAGAACTGGAGACACAGGGTCAACTTGGCCAATGTGATAGACTTCCTTAATTCATTAATTCATTAATGAGTATTTTTTCTTAGTTTGTCCATAAGAGTCAGAGATTAAATTTGTTTCATTATTCTAAGAACATGGCAGTCAGTAAGCATATCGGTAAGATTAATAATAAAAATATTCTTTAGCTTTTGATTCTGAGGTTGCAAAAGGTTGTTTTCTTTTTTAATTAATTTAAGACAGCATGATTTTGGCTAAAATTAATAAAAATAAATAGAAACCTTAGTGTAGTAGATCAAGGGACCCATTAAGTTTGAGTTACATTGTATGGGTTCCCCTTTTAAATTTATGGTACGTTTTTATTAAAAGAAGACAGTCCCTTCTTCCACCCCAGCGTTTCTCTTCCTTTCTCCAGCCCCCAATATTCATTCATACTTCTTCCTAGTGTTGAGGTGTGAGACAGGTTCTCCATGGGAATGGGTGGAGTTTAGTTTTGAGACTATATATATTGATACAACGAGCCTGTTAGAAGAAGCTGTTGTTAGGGGATGAAATTTGAGATGAAGCTCTCCTCTACACTCTAGCCTTGTTGCCACAATTTAAGTTTGGTTAGATCGTCAGCATTTTTCACTGAAGATCTAACTCTTCTTCCTGCCTTCAGAGTTCCTATGGTTGCCAGAATGAAATTCCTAAAACTCAGATCATTCCCCTGATTAATATCCTTCAGAGACTCCAGAATAATCATAGTCTTAATCCCTTCCCACAGTGTCTTATCATCTGCCCTCTTGCACTCTCTAGCCTCCTACCTATCCAATTCCCCGCATCCCTACTGAAATCACGATTTCCAAGAGTTTGGAATATTCTTTCACATTTGCTCATCTCACTATCTAGAACTTCCTGCTTCCTTACTGCTGACCCATCTGCTCAGGAGCTAACTTTAAAATAAAACTCAGCTCAAGCAACACATCCTCTTCCGCCTTACCTCCCTGATCCTTATTCACACCCTATACCCATTCCCTCTTTCCTCCAACTCAGTGAGTTAGGTGCCCTTCTTATGGGCTGCCACAGCTCTGTGTTTACCACTGTTGCTCTTTGTATTGTAATTGATTTTTTTCCCTACTCAGTTGAGCTCTCTAAGAGTAGGGCTTGATTCCCACTCCTTACTACCCCACCCTCCTCAGAACAAGCACATTGTAGCTTATAGGAAGCACCCTATAAATGTTTAATGAATGATTAAATGCAAAATTATATCTAACTTTCTTGATGATATATTTATGAAAAGAACTTATTAAGAAAGAGGTCAGTTAGAAAGGGATAGGAGTTTATCAGTATTCTAAGCCCCCTTTCTTTGAAGCATACAAATTTAGAAATGCTCACCATGCTTGTAGGATTTGTAGACTTTTGCTCACCTAAATTGTGCCTTGCTGTCACAGAAGGATGCCCTGCAGTGGTCTCGCAATCCAGCTGCAGCAGAGGGAGAGGAGCCAGAGGACACAGCTGATGTGGAGAGCTGTGGGTCTAATGAAGCCAGCACTGTGAGTGGTGAAAACGATGGTAAGGACCCTTGACCGCGTAGGCGAGGGAGCCACAACAGGTGGTAGGAACTAACGTTTATTTTCCTCTCTCTAGTATCTCTTGATGAAACATCTTCGAATGCATCCTGTTCTACAGAATCTCAAAGCCGGCCTCTTTCCAATCCCAGGGATAGCTACAGAGCTTCCTCACAGGTAGGGAGGCAAGGTGGCGATGAGGCCGGGAGGATGAATGATGGCAGGCACAAGACAGGATTCTTCCTCCTCCTGCAGTTAGCTGTGGATGTGTTTGAAGAGTGGAGAACGGAAGTTTGGTCTCCACTTGTTAGTGCCATTTAAAAGTGGACTATAGGTCTAAGAGCAGAGTGATTCGTTCTTTTCCTTTACCATGGCTGGATAATTCCTTTCATTCTTGTAATACACACGTGAAAATCCGGGGAGAAGTATAGTCTAGTGCAGACTGGAGAGAACATGGTCTTGGGATTCAACAGCTTGAGTGATAGCCCTGCCACTTACTAGCTGTGAGACTTTGGGCAAATTCCTGACCTGTAAAATGGGGATAATAATACAGTCTTTTTAGCTCAGGGTGATCCTTGGCACAGTGACTGGCAGTTAGTGCTCCTGTCAGCATTACCTGGCAGACCTGGTTGAATACGAACTCTGTTTTACAAGAGAGTTGGTAGAGATAGGATCGCCAGGGAGTGCTGCTGTGGCTCTGCAGGTGACTTGGGCTCTCTTTTTATTCCCTCTGGGAACACAGGCAAACAAGCAGAAGAAAAAGACTGGGGTGATGCTGCCTCGAGTTGTCCTGACTCCTCTGAAGGTAAACGGGGCCCACGTGGAATCTGCATCAGGTATGTGTAAACTCATGATTGTGATGCTTTTTCCTCAGGTCCTGGGGACCTGGCCGCCTCCTGTCAGCAGTTTCTGACCTAGTAGTGTGATGCCAGTAGAGCTGCTGGGCCAGTCAGGAGACCCCAGCCCCTCTGCAGGCAGTAGGTGTGGTGGTGAGGCCTGTGTAGGCTCTCGTGCTGGGCTCAGCTCTGTGTCCTCCTCTTGGACTTCGAGGGCAGTCGTGAGCATTCAATGAATGATTGTGTCAGTGCTTTGTGAAAGGTGTAGTGCTATACAAATAAAGGCGACCACAGTTTGGCATTCTGAAAGTGATATTTTAAAGCCAGACTATGAAGGGGTTTCTGTCAGCCGAAGGCTGGGAGATGGCAGCACCCCCGGTATTCCTGGCAGCATCTTAGGGAGAGCTGGGAGAAGTAATTTTGTCTGAGAGCCATGGGCGCGGCGTGTGATGCTTTTGACCAGTGGAATGCTGTGCCTTCAGGGTTCTCAGGCCGCCACGCCGATGGCGAGAGCGGCAGCCCGTCCAGCAGCAGCAGCGGCTCTCTGGCCCTGGGCAGCGCTGCTATTCGTGGCCAGGCCGAGGTCGCCCGGGACCCTGCCCCGCTCCTGAGAGGCTTCCGGAAGCCGGCCACAGGTGAGTGGCTTGGCACTCGTTTCTCTGCCTGAAATGGGGGCCCCAGCAGGCCTGGTGAGAAGATGATGTCTTCAATTACAGTTCCGTTACCAGTTTATTTTTACTTCCTGGGTGGCCCTCTATTTTTTATTTTTACCTTATAATTTGGTTCTTTCATGTGTAGGTCTTTGCTAGACTGTGAGAGAACTCCTTGCAGGCAGAGATGGTGCCACATTGCTCCTTGTATGCCCCTGTAGGGCCTAGCCTGTGCCCGCCTTGATACTGCTTAGCAGGTGTTTGAGTGAGTGAAAATCGCTTCTGAGCTTCTCAGTGAAAAATTCCAGCATCCATTTTCTTTCTTTGGTAGCTTCCCGCCATGTTCGTTCTCAACATCTGTAGTCTCGATTGGATTCTCCCTTTTTATCAATATGTTGAGTGGAAGCATATGTCGAATTTTGGGGATGCAAACAAATTTAGTAGTGCTACACTGTGTACCTCTCACTCCCGAGCAGGGTTTTTGCAATGCTAGTATGCTGTTTGCTATTTCAGGATTTATTTCTTATGGCCCCACATGCTGAGGTTTTTTTTGTAGATGGGCCACATGAAACCATTAAGAAGACTAGCCTTTGCTTCTGAAAATTAGAATAAACCATTGCCCAAGTGGGGACTAGGTTTGCTGTCTTACTGCTTTTCCAGCTCATCAGCAGTGTTTAATCCATGGTCTCATAGGTCTCTATTCTTAGTGAGTTTTTCAAATAAAATAACATTTGCTTAGGCTTTTGTGAGAGTATTAATGTCTCAGTTAGCTTTTAACAACCCTTAGTTCATTTCTGTGTGGAGATCATGCCTCTCCAGCCCATTCACAGAAGACTTTTGCAGATTTTTCTGTAGTACACTAACTAGATTTGCTTTTAGAAAACTTCCATCATTTCTCTAGTTGGGCTTTGTGGAGCCTGTTCTCCAGCTTCAGAGGGAAGCTCACAACCTGCCCCCGGCCTGGTTTTTCATGGGAAGTCCTCTTCAGGCTGTGACACAGCACGGTACAGAGTATTGTCTGAGGGGATGCAAGCCCAAGTGTTCTCTTAGGTTTGATGGCAATGACAGTAACCTGGAAAGAACATTTGTAGCATACAGGTTAGGATGGACTGGACGGTTGAGCAGATTGTGTGCAGATAAGTTCTGGGTAGCTTGGGTGCTGCCACCAAAGTTTTCCCATCAGTTGGATTTATTTTTTTGCTTTAAAAAGCTGAAAATCTATACCTTGCTGCTGCTTGCTTCAAAAATCACAGGTCAGATGAAGCGCAACAGAGGTGAAGAGATAGATTTTGAGACGCCTGGGTCCATTCTTGTCAATACCAACCTCCGAGCCCTGATCAACTCTCGGACCTTCCATGCGTTGCCATCACACTTCCAGCAGCAGCTCCTCTTCCTCCTGCCCGAAGTGGACAGACAGGTGCACATGGGCAGCCTTCTTTTTGCCTCTTCCTGGGTGGGCCTCTGTTCTCTTTTAAGTTCATTTATTGGGGTTTTCCCCCCTCAATCATTCTAGGTGGGGACAGATGGCCTGTTGCGTCTCAGCAGCAGTGCGCTAAATAACGAGTTTTTTACCCATGCGGCTCAGAGTTGGCGGGAACGCCTGGCTGATGGTAAGTAGACTTCATCATCTCAGATGAATCGAGATGGCGCCTTCCTGGTGTGGCAGTCTCTTGGTATTTAAAAACCAAGCACTCATATTTCACCAATCTCTTTTTTTTCCTCGGGATATTTAGTATAAGGCAGGCTTTCCTCATAATACTAGTAAGTGTGATGGATTTAGTTAAGTGCCACACAGCTCTGAAGAAGTAACAGGATATTTGGACTTTCACTGTATTGCAGGTACATATAGCGTACTTGTCACTTGGAATGATTGTTAGCTTCTCTGAATTGAATTTTTTGTGTAAGCTACAAGGGGAATGTGTTGGGAGGACTCTGAGACCACCCCTAGGTTTGATGATTTGCTGGCAGGACTCAGAATATAATCATACCCATGGCTGTGATTTATTACAGCAAAAGAATACAAAGCAAAATCAGCAGAGGGAGAGGGGCACATGCGGTGAGGTCCAGGGGAAACCAGGTTCAAGCTTCCAAGGTCCTCTCTCAGTGGAGTCACACAGGACACACTTAATTCCCCCAACCACTGGTTGTGACAACACATGAAATGTCTACCAGAAAAGCCTGTTAAAGACGTGGTACCCAAGGTTTTTATTGGGGGCTGACCATGTAGGATGCCACTACCTGGCACATACCCAGATTTCTAAAAGGAAAGCAGATGTTCAGCATCAACCATATTGTTCGCATAAACAGTTTAGGCACAGTGAGCCACTCCTTTCGGTTATAGTGGTGGGAACCCTCATGAAATCCATGTTCCTGGATGTCAGCCACAGGCCATCCTTGTAAGTAGGCCTAAGCAAGGGTAAATAGTCAGGCCTACTTTGCTAACTTGCTTCTACACAGGAAGTGAAAATGGTTCTTTTGTTGTTTGCTTTTTTGATCAATGTGTTGCTTGCCCTTGAATGACTGAGTACCTTAAAGAAGAGTAAATTTCCCTTACAGTAGACGTGTTAGCTCTGTCCCGAGTTAAGAGCATGATGTGAGAGGGCCTGTGGAAGAGACGGGAGCATGTTCTTTTAAAACCTGTGGTATGGTGGAACTGGAAGATTTGGCTGTACATAATATCCTGAATGCATTCACTGGAAAAATTATATTTCTCTCTAGGTGAATTCACTCATGAGATGCAAGTCAGGATACGACAGGAAATGGAGAAGGAAAAGAAGGTGGAACAGTGGAAAGAGAAGTTCTTTGAAGACTACTATGGACAGAAGTAAGGCTCTTGGAGCTATGGGTCCTGCTCTGGGCTTTTGAGGGGATGGGGTCAGATGGTTTCAAAATAGTGTATACTTACTTGTTGGACAAGAATGTGGAGATTGCAATGACTTGAGTCGTTTAACTTAATGCCATTTGTAATGAAGCGAACACATTTTTCTTGTGGTTAGTGTTACACACTGTGCAGATTTGTTTTGATATATCTGTGTTTCTGGGTGTTATTCATAGAGATAAAAGATATGCTCTCTTTGGCCTGCAATTTATGGTGTGAATCTGGTTTGCAGATTGGGTTTGACCAAAGAAGAGTCATTGCAGCAGAATGTGGGCCAGGAGGAGGCTGAAATCAAGAGTGGTTTGCGTGTCCCAGGAGAATCAGTGCGGCCACAGCGTGGTCCGGCCACCCGACAGCGGGATGGGCATTATAAGAAACGCTCTCGGCCAGATCTCCGAACCAGAGCCAGAGGGAATCTGTACAAAAAACAGGAGCCAGAACAAGCAGGGGTTGCTAAGGATGCAAAATCTGTAGCACCAGACATTCCCCTCTACAAGGATGAGGAGGCTGAAACCGACTCAGCAGGGAGGAGCAGTCCCCACTTGCCAGGCATGTCCTCTGCAACACCCAACTCAGAGGGTCCCAAGTTCCCAGTTGAACCTGTGGCTTCCCGGATACCAACTGAGCCAGACAACTCAGCACACGCCTCTGCGTCTCCAGACAGAATTCCTCGCTTGCCTCCCGAGACTGTAGATCAGGAGCCCAAGGATCAGAAGAGGAAATCCTTTGAGCAGGCGGCCTCTGCATCCTTTCCCGAAAAGAAGCCCCGGCTTGAAGATCGTCAGTCCTTTCGTAACACAATTGAAAGTGTTCACACCGAAAAGCCACAGCCCACTAAAGAGGAGCCCAAAGTCCCGCCCATCCGGGTAGGAGAGGTTTCCTTTGAGGATCATGAGATTATAGAGCCCCTTTGTCCTCGTGCCTTTGAGTTAATCATGTGGGAATGTAGAGCTTCCTATGAGAGAGCCTTTCTTGGGACTTATGTAAAGTTTAGGGAGATGAGGTTCTTTTCTTTTTTACTTTTTTGTTTCCTATGTTGAAGCTATCTCTAGAGGTCAAAATCCTTTGGAGTTTTTAAATCTTTTATTAGGTAGTGTTAGATTCTTTGCTGTACTGACTCACACAGTCCTACCAGAAATTAAATTTAGAAGTGTGGCATATAACAGCCCATGAGCAGAATCTTCTCCGAATGGTGTGGTGTCATGAGGGCAGCCATTTTACTATGCTTATTTCATTTTTAGGGAAATTGATTCTGTATGCTGTTACTCCCACACTGCTAAAATACTAGTTTGCTTTACAGTTCCTAGGTCAGATTACCTAGTCAATTAAAAATGTTCTCCAATTCTTTTCTTGCAGATTCAACTTTCACGTATCAAACCACCCTGGGTGGTTAAAGGTCAGCCCACTTACCAGATATGCCCCCGGATCGTCCCCATCACGGAGCCCTCCTGCCGGGGCTGGACTGGCGCCAGGACCCTCGCAGACATTAAAGCCCGTGCTCTACAAGCCCGAGGGGCGAGAAGTCACCACTGCCATCGAGAGGCGGCCACCACTGCCATCGGAGGGGGGGGTGGCCCGGGTGGAGGTGGCGGCGGGACCACCGATGAGGGAGGTGGCAGAGGCAGCGGCAGCAGTGGTGATGGTAGTGAGGCCTGTGGCCACCCTGAGCCCAGGGGAGCAGCGAGCACCCCTGGAGAGTGTGCGTCAGATCTACAGCGAACACAACTATTGCCGCCTTGTCCTCTAAATGGGGAGCATGCCCACGCTGGAACTGCCATGTCCAGAGCCAGAAGAGAGGAACTGGCTTCTCTCAGACAGGAGGAAAGTTGCCCACTACAGAGAGTTCCAGGTGTATTCACAAGTGGGCTAGAAGATACCTCCCAGCTTCCCATCGCTCCCACTGGGGACCAGCCATGCCAGGCTTTGCCCCCACTGTCCTCCCAAACCCCAGTAGCTGAGAGATTAGTTGAGCAGCCTAAGTTGCATCTAGATGTTAGAACTGAATGTGAGTTTGGTACCACTTCCTGGGAAAGGGACAATGAGGAACAGGGACCCACTGTCCTCCCAGAGGATGGTCCTATTCAGTCTCTGGTGGGAGATGTATTAGAAGAAGGGACTGGCCTGCCTCTTGACAGTAATCCCACTGTGACTGTTCCTGTTCCTCATAGTTCCACACCTGAATCGTCATTGGCTCACTGCCTGCAAGACAGACCATTTGATGATGAATTAGGACTTGGTGACTCCTGCCCTCCCATGAGGGAAAGTGATTCTAGACAAGCAAATTTGAAAACCAAGACTCTGATTTCTGACAGCGCTACTCCTTGGTTGCCCATCCCATCAAATGATGAGGTAGTGAAACAGCCTGAACCGGAATCCAGAGAAAACGTACCATGTGTTGAGCCCCAAGTTGGGGAAGAGTGGGAGAAAGCTGCTGCCTTCATTCCTGCATTGCCTGGGGGTTTGACAGCGGAGGAGGGTCCCGATCCCCCTGGCAACCTTCCTTCACTCTGGGCGGTGCTGTCTCGAGCAGGTGTTGACAGCGCTGGCAGTGCCTGCAAACAGGTGGACACTGAAAAGCTGAAAATCAACGGAGACTCTGAAGCACTGAGTCCTCACAGTGAGTCCACAGACACAGCCTCTGACTTTGAAGGCCACCTCACTGAGGACAGCAGTGAGGCCGACACTGGTGAAGCCACAGTGATGAAGGGATCCTCGGTAGACAAGGATGAGAAACACTACTGGAACCGATCTGTCTCACTGTCTAAGATGAACGGTGACCTGAGTGTGGTTACAAGGACAGATGGTATGATTGCACCTCAGAGCTGGGTGTCTCGAATATGTGCAGTCCCCCAAAAGATCCCAGACTCCCTGTTGCTGGCCAGTACTGAGTACCAGCCGAAACCCACATGCCTGTCCAGGCCTGGGTCCTCGGTGGAGCCCACTAACCCACTTGTGATACAGTTGCTGCAGGGTAAGTTGGCCCTTGAGAAGGTTCTGCCTCCAGCCCATGGTAGCATCAAGCCAGAATCCCCACAGCTACCACGTACAAAAGAGCAGAGCAATGGTGGCTCCCTGTGCATGGGGTCTTTGCATAATCCTGGGGAAAACAGTCACCTGGTTGTCAGAAGCAGCCCCACTTCTTTAAGGGCTTTGAAGGAGCCTCTTCTGCCCAAAAGCTGTGATGCAGGCACTAATCTTGCCAGGATAGAGGCCACTCAGGCTACTGGAGTGCTCCAAAAGATTTCCAAGACAGCCCCAAGTTTTGACTCCCTACATCCAGTGACACATCCGATGACTTCCTCTGGAAAGATGGAAGAATTGGATTCCAAAGAGCAGTTCTCTTCCTTTAGTTTTGAAGATCAGAAGGAAATCCGTGCCATGTCCCAGTGCAGTAATTCAGATGCTGCTCCAGGCAAAAGTCCAGGAGATCTCACTACCTCGAGAGCACCTTGTTTCTCATCTCCAAATGTGATCTCCTTTGGTCCAGAGCAGGCGGGTCAGTCCCTGGGTGATCAGAACAATGTTGGAGGACAAGGGAAGAAGCTCTTTGGCTCTGGGAATGTAACTGCAACCCTTCAGTGTCCCAGGCCTGCAGACCCAACGCCACTGCCAGCTGAGGTCCCTCCAGTTTTTCCCAGTGGGAAGTTGGGACCAAACAAAAACTCTGTGCCTAGTGGGGTACAGACTGCAAGAGAAGACTGGGCTCCGAAGCCACCACCTGCCTCTGTTGGCAGCATTAAGAATGAGAAGACTTTTGTTGGGGGCCCTGTCAAGGCAAATGCAGAGAACAGGAAAGCTGCTGGGCACAGTCCCCTGGAACTGGTAGGTCACTTGCAAGGGATGCCCTTTGTCATGGACCTGCCCTTCTGGAAATTACCCCGAGAGCCAGGGAAGGGGCTCAATGAGCCTCTGGAGCCGCCTTCCATCCCCTCCCAACTCAACATCAAGCAGGCATTTTATGGGAAGCTTTCTAAACTTCAGCTAAGTTCCACCAGCTTTAATTATTCCTCCAGCTCTCCCTCCTTTCCGAAAGGCCTTGCTGGAAGCGTGGTGCAGCTGAGCCACAAAGCAAACTTCGGTGCGAGCCACAGTGCATCACTCTCCTTGCAAATGTTCACTGACAGCAGCACGGTGGAAAGCATCTCGCTCCAGTGTGCGTGCAGCCTGAAAGCCATGATCATGTGCCAAGGCTGTGGTGCGTTCTGTCACGATGACTGTATTGGACCCTCAAAGCTCTGTGTATTGTGCCTTGTGGTGAGATAATAAATTATGGCCATGGGAAAAATTGTATATTTAGTGTGTGTATTTTGATAATGATTGATCTTAAATCTGTATACAGAATCTCATTGATATAATACTCTGTATTTCTAGGCAAGAACACTCTTGCCTTCCCCAAAATTTATAGTGCTAAAGCCCTCTGTCACTTGTTGACCTGTCTGGTCTTGCTGGAGGTGTTTCCTGGGGGACGACCCACTGGGCTGCCCAAGGCCAGCCAGCCTGGGCGTGCTTCGCAGTCAGAGCCTGGTGTGGCTTAGGGAGCCTGCCTGACACCCAGAGGGACTCGAAACTGAAGCAGGAAGGTTGTGTTCTCCACCAAGGGAACTAACCTACCAGAACTGAATAGAAATGTCAGTCTTCCACTGCCCCCTCCTTGCCATCTTCTCTTCTGCTACTTTGGGGAGTTGATGGTGGGGAAGAAGCCAGCACAGGGTTAAAGTAACTCCCAGCATTGCCCACCAGGGGGCTCAAGCACCTGCTGACCTCAGGGTCACAGTTCAGTCATTTGCCAGTTGATGGAGCCAGTTTGACCTTGGGTTCTGTTGCTGAAGCAAATTTGGAACTTTCCTGTCTTGGTATGATCCACTAGCCCACAGGATCTTTTGAAACCTTGAATAGCCCTGCTTGGACAATGGGGTTGGGGAATAGGGTTGTCTTTCTTATGAAAATGCCATCTGTAGACCTTGTGAGTCATCTATCCAGACATTTGCAGGTGAATTCCTCTGACACTCTCCCCATCACTTTGGACTCCGTGGGAGTGGGCATCTCCACTTACCAGTGTATGTGAAAGTCATTTTACATTTCAAAGCAGTGTGTGTTTCTTATTTTTATATTTTTAACCCTTTATTCTTGGATGTATAAAGTGAACTTTTTGGCTTCTGTAAGTATGCTCTATGCACCTCTAATGTTTTATCATGTATTTATATGTTGTACACAGTACAGGCCGATTCTGTAAATGGATGTTATTGTACAGAGAACATGACTGTCTCCTTATTTTACGTCTTCAGCATCATCGCATTAAAGTGGTGTAATTTACTTCTCCATGCCTATTGTCAGAGCCACTGAGTGCTGTGCTGCTTGACGTGAGGGCGAAATGATTGACTTGTGACCTGCCAGGCTGGTGCAGCACCCCATCACGGGTCACCAGGTGGATCTGCCTCAGCCCGCAGAGCCACAGTCAGCCCGTCCACACGCTACTGAGCAAATGCATCTTGCTCCTCACATCTCCTTCTGCAGCCTTTAGTGGCTGCTCGCTGCCATATGTGACAAGTCACCACCACCAGTGTTAAGTGCTTCTGGATTCATGGGTGAGTTCCCTGGGCATCCCCCAGGCAGGCCTTCCAGATTCGGCTCCAGAGTCACCACCTGTCACAGCAATACCTGGAACCATGCTCTCCTGGGGCCATGGGGCTCCTTTTCCCGTACTTTTGGCAGCAGGCAAATTTAAGAAGAAACAAAGCCGTGTTTGCTACCTGCCTCTCTGCCAATAAGTTTCCAGCAAGTAGATATCCCTGTATTTGTCATCCCTCACCCTGTTTCCTGCCTTACTTCTTGCGTCTCAACTTACTGCAGAGTTGAGAGTCCTCATTTAATTTCAGTCTCCCTGTGTGAGTGCTCCTATATGAAGTATAAAATTTTTAAGACTTCAGCAAATCTCATTTCATCTGACGTGGTTTTTTTTCCCATTTAATCTGATGTGGCGTTTTTGTCAACTGAAGAATGAGTGAGAAGTTGACAATGATATAGTGACTTAAAGTGCAGTATTGGCCAAGTCTAAATTGTCAACTTAAGAGTCTGTTTACCAAAGCCCGGGAGCAGGGGCCCGAGAGTGTCTGGTCCTCCTCTTCCCTCTGCTGGGACCTTTGGGGCCACTCAAGGGTACAGTTTGACACTGGTCTGGTCCATGAGGCTGCCCCAGAGAAAGCACTGCTTTTGTATGTCTCTTGTGGTATTGGAACAATAAACCTTTACACCCTGCAGTTGTGGTCTCAGTCATCTTCTGTGGCTGCCCCGCTGGCGTGGGAAGGTCAGGCTGAAGTGCGGAGCTGGATGGGAAGGAGTAGCACCAGCTTGCCTCGCCTTGCTCTGGAGCTGCTGTTCTACACGGAGCTCTTCTTTGGGAGGTTAGTCCAAAAGGAATGACTTGGCAGCTTCACTGGTCCGTAGCCTCTGTTCATGACTTGGCAAACCTTTCCACTTTGTGGACTGTAATAAGATACCTACCGAAAGCAATGAGAGTGTTTCCCCTTGTAAGTGAAAGTTGTAAACTGTGACATCCCTCTGCAGCTGCTCATCCAAATGGCCTCACTGAGCTTGAGGTTGCCAAATGGATTCCTCATGGTTGATGGTCTTCTGTGGGAGGGTGCCCAATGCTGACCTTGAAAAGCCCTAAGCATGAGCACCTCTTCCTGTGGCCTCAGGCGGCACTGAGGAGGTGCTGCCTGAGGTGGGGTCTGTTGCTCGTTTAATGAGCCTGGGTGGATGACTTGCTGGCAAGCATCGCTTGCCCAGTTAAAGTCCTCAGACTTCTGTCAAGCACTGAAATACATGACTCTGCGCATGAGAAAAAATTTTATTGGTATATAAATAAGCCAAAAGTAAAAATGATAGAAGTAAAGATTAAATATATATCCATTAATTTTTTTTATGTGAATCGGAGAACAACTTCTATGTGGTGAGACACCTTTTGGGCACTTGAAGCTGCGATTTTGCAGTGCTGCCGTTGGACAGATGCGCGGTTTGAGAATGTATGGTTCAGGAGCCCTGTGGTGACTGGGTAGTTGCCTGGCAGTGGTGATGTGTCCTTATGCCTTCGTGTCAGAGAATCCATTTGGCCAGTTAGGACTGAGGGAGCGTAGAATGCAGGTTTGGGGCCTTGCATTGCCAGTCACGTCTCAACAGGGAAGCAGGATAGTGCAGTGGGTTCTTGAAGGATAGGCTCTGCTAGCTGCCAGCTCTGGGGGGCTGGGGGATGTTATGTCACCTCTCTGCCAATTCTCCGCCTGTGAATGGGGATAATAGTTCCTACTTCATCAGATTGTTAGTGCCTATTAGCTTGTACCAGGCTAAGACGATAATTGCTACATGAACTTAATGTAGACAGCTGTATAGCCAAGGCCATTGCTTCACCCTTGCCTGGGGGAAGCTGTCAAGATGTGGTCCTGTGTGTGCCGTGCTGGCGCTGGTGCAGGCTGTGAAGCTGATGCCTGGTTCCTGTTCTCACTGCAGTCATTGGGTGCAGTCCAGAGCTTAGAGGGAGGCTTATGTTGCTCATGGTCCAAAGGACAAGGAAACATGATGTTTGGGAATAGGGAAAGAGTATTATCATACTGGCCTGGCGAGGTATCATTAATTTGTTTGACACCCAGCCTGCTCTTGAGGAAGTAAGACCCTGCTTAAGAGGGGTTTGTGGGTATGTGTGTAAGTTTAATAGAGCAGCCTGTATCCATTAGAGCTCTCAACAGACCAAAGCTGCTGCATCCTGCTGCTCTGAGAGGAAGGGGGCAGGCTGCCTTTGCCTGTGTGTATGGGTGCTGTTTGAAGCCATGGAAAGGGTAAGATGTGTGGCCTTGGAGTTTGCTACTTGAAACCAAAACTGGACAGTCCCCCATGCTTCCGCTTGTCTCTGCATCAATTTGAAAGCGTGGAACAAACGTCCCTACTGTGAGACATAGACGAATGCCCTGTGAGAACAACACAGTTGTTAGTGCTGCTTTACCTGGCGTCAGTGGGTTTTCACCTTTCGGTGGACACTGCACCGCCCCTACCTGCCATGCACATACAAAGTTTTGCATACTGTTTCAGAGGGTTTATGAGTTTCTTTGGCAGCTGTGGCCTCTCATTTAAGAACCACTGGCTGATAACAAACCTAATAAAATCTGGGTTTATATAATAGAAAACATCAACCAAAGGAAGATAGGCCATTGCACAGATTTTTCTTAGCAGGTTTTGTGTAACTTCTAAAACTTCCTTAGTGCATTTTAAGTTATTTTTAAAAAGGCAGCATATGTATGTTCTCCCCTTTCCCTCACTGAGTCAAGAGAGGTTTGCCTATTTTGTCATTGGGTAAATTTTAGTTCACTATTCCAAAGGGACATTTCCATCTGATGATGTCCTGTATCCACTGTTAGTATCAGTGGCCTGGAGCCCCACTTAAAGAAGCCAGACTGGGAAAAGCCTGCGCTGTCCTGCCCTCAAGCGGTTTCTCCTGCGGATTCCAGTGTTCTATGGAACTGCAGCATTTCCTGTGGAGAGAGGTAAGTGTATTTTGGGCTGGTCAGCAGGCCAGTGTGGTCTGTGTGAAGTGGGTCTGTGTTCTGGAGATGTCCCAGATTATGGGGTTTTAGTCGTCTTAATAGTTTTCATAGCCTCAGCAGTGGTAGTTTTGGTAGGACAAGGAACTTTTATGGTGTCACTGAGGACTTGCTGCTTCTTGATCCTCACATCCTGGGAAAGGTGAGGTGTCTCACTAGTGCTGTGCCCGGACCTGCTGCCTTTACATGCGTCTCAGCTCCAAAGCCACACCCTCGGTGCAGGGCCTTCAAACTACTGGCCTCTCTCCTCTGGTCTATTTTACGTATTTGGCTACTGCATAAAATTTCTATTAAAAAAAAACAAACGGATTCTTAAACCATTACTAAAAAGTCAAGGTTTTAATAACAACTGCCATGTAGCTGTGTGTGTATACACATATTTGCAATTTTAACAGTAAAATGTATGCTTTTAAGTCACAAAGTTGTTTTTAAACCCATGAAAATCAAGTTTGTTCCCAGATATATTCCTGCAATTTTTCCTTAAAGTTTAACCTAAATAATATATGTAGGATGAAAAAAATATGCACACATAAAGGTCTTTTGGGAAAAGTAGCCCTTTTGTTTACTCCCAGGGGTGGGGTCCAGGGTTTTGCATAGAATGGAATGTCAAGTACCAAAGGTTCAGAACTGGGGATCTTGTTTGCTTGGTTTTCTAAAGTAGCATTTAGGAATTGTTGTAGGAATTCAGTCTAGGTCACTTGGCCACATGCTACGGTGAGAGGTAGGAGAAAAGATTCAAGTTTTTTGCTTCATATACCCACTGTGCATCTGCATCTGCAAGTGGGGTAAGGAGACTGGGACTTCAGATGGTGCACGGAGAGCTCTCTGTCTCTGCTCAACGCCCGACTAGCAGCAAGGAAAGGCTGTTTCCTTCCCTAACACACGAGGTGCTAAAATTACAGTTTTATTCAGGAAAATTTACTGAGACCTTGTGTGTGCCAGATTATTGGCTAGGAAAAGGTAGAACCTACCAGTAGCAAACTAGATACAGAAGGATGGGAACTGGCTGGCGGTGCTGCTGTTGACAGGAGACAGTGGAAGCAGTGTTCAGTTTGCTGTTCAGTGTTTATTAAGTAGATTCAGTCTTATATATGATATACAGGTTCAAAAGGAAAAGGATTCCACATACTTATGAAATCAGTGCATTTAGCAAGTAATACCATGGAGATAACAGCTCGATTAACAGCTCATTGGTCTTGTTAAGTGAGGG
Organism: Lepilemur ruficaudatus; assembly: GCA_963574885.1. NCBI lineage: Eukaryota > Metazoa > Chordata > Mammalia > Primates > Lepilemuridae > Lepilemur > Lepilemur ruficaudatus. The sequence continues at coordinate 38,783 of CAUYRT010060188.1, forward strand.
AGAGAGGGAGTCGGCCTGTGCTAGTCATTCCACAAACAAAACAGAATTTAGTCGCATCACGTAGAGAAGACACATTCTAAGAATTAAAATATTAAGCCACATTTACTGGAAAAACTCACTATATAGAACACAAATAATTTTTATAGAGAGCATTGAGGAGGAAGTCCTCACCTGCTTAGAAGAGCCACGTTAAGTTGCATAGGTGCATATCTGTAAAAATATAATTTAGAGGTGAAGCCATTGATTAATAAAGAGTCACCTTTAAAAGTTGGTGGCATCCACTGTTTGCCTTAAGTGCCATCTACTCGCTGTCTGGAGCCCCCGTCCCTCCCCAGAGGTGGTGCCTCATGAATGAGCTGCCCCCAGAGGAACCCTGAAGAAATACTTGTACCATCTGCACTAAAAGTCTTAAAATCTCATCTCAGGGAACTCACGCTCTTCCAAAACATGTCTAAGTTGTGCCAGAGGACTGATGACCTCTTGGGTTGTCCCTAAGTCCTGATTGGCTTGATCCTAAAGGCCACGTGAGTCATCTTGACTTTCTCACTCCCAGGCTGCCCAGAGAAGAACTGTCTTCATCCCACAGCTCTGCAGCGCAGTCCTGCCTTCCCTTCTTTGTCCGCGCCGTGGTGCACCAGGGGCTGGCGGGAGGTCTGTTCTGACTCCTGTTCCTAAATGGACCACGTGACAGAAGCACATGGACCATCTACCAGGTGGAAAGTGTTTTTCAGCAAATCTGAGTTCTATGTGGTGTAGGTTTTTTGTTTTTATTTTTAGGTGGAAACACAGGTAAAAAGTGAGAGGTTTTTGTTTTGTGGCTTTGCTAAGCAGATGAGCTTAGTGAGGTGCATCTTCCTCCTCAAGAGCGAGTCTTGCAGAACACACAGGGACTGGGGGCATCTGTACATGTAAACAGTACACTTTCACTGAGTCCAAAATTAGGAGCAAAAATACAAAGGTTCACATTGGTCTTAGGTAGATACAGGCGAGAAAGGATTGAGCTATTTAGCTCAGAAACAACAAAAACAAAGTTTCTAAAGCACCACTAAATTATATAAAAATCAGACCATGGACGGATTGAAACTGGTATTCTGGTGAAATACTTTACTATATTGTAAAAAGTTTTACAAAAAAATTACAAATTAAAAGTATCAACCCTCTGAGTTCAAAGCAGCATTTTGAAAATGAACTGGTAGTTAATCCTATAACCACCCCTGGAGTTGTAAGTGGCCCTTGGGAATAGGGACGGATGGGTTGTTTGAAATTCTCTAAAACCCTCCTAGCCCCCCACCTGTCCCCCTCCCTGTCAACACTGTCCTTGGGAGTAAACTGTCCCTTGTAAGAGCGGTGATGGTAACATGAACTTCCGATGGGTTACACACACTTCTCACCGGTCTACTCGGGGATCCACCACTAAGACCAAAAGCCCACCTCTCTGATTCTACCCTTTTTTGGGGATTAGGCCCCTGCAAAGACTCTGGAATTGCTACTTTGCATTTCCTTTTTAACTTAGGATCCCAAATGATTACTTTTGTGCCCTGAGGCCCTCCAGAAGATTTTTAAATGGCTGTGGGACAGGGCTTTGGGAGAAGGCAGTCCCTTGGGTGAGGGCGAGACAGCAGCGAGCTTGGTTCATCAGAACCAGCTTTTTGGTGCTCTCCAAGTCAGGAGTAGAGGGAAGGGGTTGAAGCTGCATCTTTTAAAACAGAAGCAAACTAGAACAAGATCCCTGACTGAACCAGCTAGTGGAATCCTGTCTCCATGCACTAACTTGCTGCCCATTCTGCCATCTCCAGGGCTTCAGGTATAGCTTCACTGTGAAGGAGCCCACCCAAGAGCTGGGGTCAATATGACAAAATCCACCATCCTGGAGGGGTCCCCTGGAGTCCCAGTGGACTTCTACCACTGGCATGTCCTCTCCTTTCTCTTTAAAATGCATTGAACCCACACTCTTGCCGCAGTACTAAGGCAGGCTGGAGGTGGTCAGTCACCACAGTTTGAAAAATTTAGAAAAACTCAACTTCAGACGGTAGCTTGTATGATCTTTAGAGCTAATCCCTTGTGTGGGTGGTGGGAGGGAGCCCCTTCCCCAGCGTTTCTCACTTCTGTCTGCCAAGAAATGCAAACCGTTCCTGTCCAGCTTGGGTACCGCCTCTGGGAGAAGTGAGTGACACATTAAGCAACTGTATCAGGAATTCTAGGGTGGCGATTGTCTCTGCCAGGTTTTAACATTAAGATTTTCACAAATTGCCTGGGGTAACATTTTGCAAAAGATCTACCGATTACTTTGTTGTATTGTTCACACACAAAAATAAATATTTACACAAATTCAAACATCCGGGAGTAGTACTGAGCAGGTGGGACTGGACATGTGGATGCCGGGTTTTGGGGAGGCCTTGGGCACTGAAGCTTGTGCTGTGCTAAGGGTGAGTCTCGGGTGTCCTGGCCCTGCCCGGAGGCCTGGGGATTGGTCAGGTGGAAGGCAGAGGTGGTGTGGCTGGGTGAGGTGTTGGAGGCCACTCTGGAATAAGACCACCCCCAACCTCTAGGGGCTGGAAGTAAGCACGGGGTGGGCACCCTGCCTTTCAGAGTTTCTGGATCTGAGGCAGGATGGGGCATCCGCACTTGTGCCCCCTTCCCACTCCTCCTGAGGGGGTCTGCCACAGTGCTGGGAGGAAGTTGGCTGCAGAAAAGCTGGTTTGGGAAGAGGTGCCTGCTCTGGGGTCGAGTGGCTCTCTGCGACCATCCTAGGGGCCACTCAGCCCTGGCTCCCCTGGGGCCTCTTTGCTCTGAGGGAGGAAAGGCAACAGAGGGCTTCTGCCAGCTCTGGGCAGGGGCGGGCAGCAGAGAGCTGCTGTCATGGCTACGGAGTGTCGCATGGAGAGGCCCCGTGGGCCTGCTGAGGTCTGGGCGAATCCCTGGTTTTAGCAGCACTGGCAGGTATTGCACTGAGCAAGAGGAAGTGCCTATCAGGGAGGAAGGAAACCAGGCCAGCTTTTTCCTTTTGCCCTTTTTCACACTCCAGGGATTATGGGTTTCCTCCAGGACTGGCCCCTCCAGAAGAAGGGCTGGTCTTAGGAGAACCCAAGTGGCTTCTCCACTTCCACTGATGATCCCTTTACTCCAAACATGGGGCGAGGGGGTGGGAACTGCAGTCTGCCCTGGAGCTCACAGCTGCCTGACAGCTGGGGGCACACCCTGAAGAAACCTGCCCTTCTCGGCAGGTGTCTGAGGGCCCAGGCCTGTGCAGAGAAGTATTCAGGCTCCCGGCAGCACAGTGAGGGCAAAGACCCTGCTGACCGGCTGCCATCTCCCAGTGCTCTGTCCCAGTAAGCAGCTGGGAGGGCTAGGGGCCTGCGGTGGCTGGTTATAGCGGGCAGGACCCTCTCTGGGCTCCAGCTGTTGGACTCCCAGTCTAGACTTACCTCCCAGGCAGACACTGCGGAGTCGTGGGGGAGTTGGGGTGACAGCCGTTCAGAACAGGCTCAGGGCACATCCTGGAAAAAGCCCATGCTGGAGTGTGAGGTAGAATACAGGTGACCATGTGACTGGGGCTTCTGTAGAGTGGGGTAGGGGTGCCTTTTTTGTTTTGCTTTGCAGTGGGTGTGGGTGAGGTCCTCCTGCTTGGTGGTGCCTGGGGAGGCCTGGCAGTATCCCTGTGACAGCACTGGGATCTGCTCCAGGACGGCCCGGCCAAGGGGTGGTGGCCTTCCCCAGGGTGTGCTGGGCACTCAGGGGGACAGCCAGCCTGGCACCTGCCCTGCCCCTGCCAGCCCCAGCCCGCGTCAGTGTAGTGATATGGAATGTTAGGTATAGGGATACATCCTTCTGATCAGACAGACACAGACTGGCAATCTGTACAAACACAAAAGAATCCATTTTCAAAAAAATAAATTACTAAGGGGAGAGGAAGAAAGGGTCCACTTTGTTTTTCTCAATAAATATGCAATTATGCTCACCTAAGACTTGAAAGGTAATTATCTGGGGGTGGGATTCTAACATCAGGGTCCACGAAGGTGATTCTAAATAGAGCTGCAGCCCTGGCGCCTTGTCAGGGGAGCCCACCCTTCCAGAGCTGCCCCCATTGGCCTCTTCCAAGCAGGTCAGAGCACCTGTGTGGTGAGATTCCAAAAAAAAGTGTCCTTGTGCCCAAAGTCTCAGGTGCTTGGAGTGTGGCTAGAAACAGCTCTTTTGGATCCCACCTCTTTCAAAAAACAAAATGTACCAACTGGTGAGGCAGGAAGCCAGGTCCGGGCTGGGACAGCCTCCTTCCCTAGGGCAGTGCACTCCAGGTGCTGGCGGGGTCAGTTCTGCTGTAAGATGAGGTTTTCCAGTTCATCTGCGGAGCGCAGCAGGAAGGCAGCAGACTCCCGGTAGCCTGCGATGAGCTGCCGCACGGCGCTGATCTCCGTGGGGCTGAGCTGGGCGCTGGGCATGGTCCTGCTGGTGCTGTTGCTGGAGGGGGTGGGCGTGGGGGTGGTGGAGGTGGTCGGGGCCCCGCCTTTCATGCTGAGGTCCGTGGGCCCTGTGGAGAGGGAAACGGGGTAAGGAGGGGAGCAGACACCCTGCCCAGCATCTGGGAGGCAAGGTGTTCTTTATGTGGTCATCACCTTGAGTCTTGGTGCCTGCTGCCAGTCAGGCTGGAGTCTGAGGCCCTGGGCTGTCTCCCTGATGGCTGTATCCCCTAGTGCCTAGAATGGGGCCTGCCTGTGACAGGGTTAAGTCTCAGGGTGATCTTGCAAAGAAGGGGGGGGTCTCCTCGGCACCGTGTGACAGGCGTGAGCTGCTGCTGAGAGGCTTGCCCAGGATCACACGGTGAACGCGTGCATGGTGGGTCTGTCAGGGGCGGGGCCACATGGCAAGTGCACTGGCTCTGGCATCAGGCAGAACGGCCTCCTGCCCTAGCTCCCTGAGGACCCCTACACACACAGCCCAAGCTCTGGCCCCAGGCGAGGAAGCAGAGGCCTTGAGGGCAAAGGAACCTCCTGAGATTTGCCTCTCTGCAGTGTGGTGAGACGAGCTTGGGAATGGGAAATAACAGTCCCGTAAAGGAACTCTGGCAACAAGCACTGCAAGGAAGTCTGTCTGTGTGCGTAGGGGAACAGTACAGACCTGTGTGCTATCCTCCCCACTCAGGGAGGCTGGGAGGGGAGATGGTGTGCGGGGGTCCACGATGGAGCCACAAAAGACCAGTGACAGGAACACCTGCATGTGCACAGAAGGAAGGGGCTTCTGTCTGGCTGGAGAGAAGCCAGAGGCCAGTTTCCCTGTGTGGCTGGGGAAGGAGGCACCAGCCAAGCCGTGAGGGCACTCCCACCGGAGAGGGAGCGCGGCGCCTGTGGGTGGAGGGAGGGGCTGGGGTTAAGCTCTTTCTGCTGGGCCTCAGCACCTGGAGTCCCCCTTCCTTTGGAGATTTCTTTTGTACCTGAATAAGGCAGAAAGAGGACCCAGACAGGCTATCTGGGGAAATCACCTGTCCTTTGCCCTCGGATGGTGGCAGTAGAAGAGGGAGCCCCTCTTCTGGAACACGGGGGAGTGCGTGGAGGGGTGGGGTGTTGTAGGGGAGGGGCATCAGGCACTATTTCCTTTAGGCCTTTCCCAAGGTGCTCTGTGGGGTGAGCTGCTGGCTCTGGAGTCCAGTGTGGATTCAGATGCCACTCTCTACTTCACTGGCAAATTCTTCAACCCCTCCGAGCCTCAACGCCCTCATCTGCAAACCAAGGCGGCTCTTGTGAGCAGGAGCCGGGGCACCAGTGGGAAGGCTGCTCAGCCCACGGGAGGCCTGCCTGCCCAGTCTGGCCCACTGGAAAGGGCTTCTAAACTGGAGTTGGAAAAGCATTCTTACGAGGTGTCCAGCAAGAAACAGCCAAAGAAAAGGATCTGGGGTATGCGAGCGGGGGCTTCCTTAGGAGGCCTTCTCTGACCCAAAGAGGTCAGCCTCCCTGTTTCCTGCCCCACAGCTGCAGCCTGGGGTTATCTCATGGGGTGTGGGGCTGCTCTGGGGGACCCACCATCTCCTCACTACCCTGTAGGTTCTGACGGCCACATGTGCTCAGTACATCTACAGTGGCAGTTTTTATGCCACTATAAAGAGAGTGACAAGTGCTTGTCACTGGAGACATCTGGACCAGAAGTAACATCTTGGGATAAATTGTGGAAACCTGGCTGCTGCTAAAAGGAAGCTGGTGCAGCCTCCAAATGGGAAAGGAAGTTAGAGTCTAGGATGGGACAGTTTGTCACATGGGGTTATTTCCTCTGACCAGAGAATATGGACATCAAGAAGGAGGTCCTAGGGCTGGGCGCAGTGGCTCACGCCTGTAATCCTAGCACTCTGGGAGGCCAAGGCGGGTGGATTGCTTGATCAAGGTCAGGAGTTTGAAACCAGCCTGAGCAAGAGTGAAACCCTGTCTTTACTAATAGAAAGAAACTAACTGGCCAACTAAATATATATAGAAAAAATTATCCGGGCATGGTGGCGCATGCCTGTAGTCCCAGCTACTTGGGAGGCTGAGGCAGAAGGATCGCTTGAGCCCAGGAGTTTGAGGTTGCTGTGAGCTAGGCTAACGCCACGGCACTCTAGCCCGGGCAACAAAGTGAGACTCTGTCTCAAAAAAAA
>CAUYRT010060189.1:0-67081 GCA_963574885.1 Lepilemur ruficaudatus
TGAATGTAACAAGATAGGTCAACTTGAGTGGTAATATATTTTGGGAGATCAGCTCACTATAAATTGTGACTGTAAACATTATACTGTAAATGCTTTGTAGTTTTCCCCCAATAAAAAAGAAAAGAAAAAAGAAAAAAAAAAGAGTTTAATGTAATATAAATATATGATATAATATAAAATATAATTAATATAATATAATAAAGAGTTTATTTGAGTAAGGTTGAGGACAGCTGCCCAGTACACACTTGCAGATTGCCTTAGGCAGTGCCTTTAAGCCTCTCTTACAAGCAGGTTTTTAAAGGCAGAGGGACCAAGGATGAAGCTGATACAGAGTTGTTTGACAGAAATTCTCACTGGGTTACAGGAATGATATTGGTTAGTGGTTGGCTATGCATTGTCAAACTATAGGGTATGAGTTACAGCTTTCAGTGTGTGGCATTTTACAGCTACTTGGCCTCAGTTAGTCTGGAACATGCATACCAAGTGGCTTCAAGAGATAGCTATTTAGATCAAGGTGGGAGTGACACATGCCTGTTGTTGCATTTTGATGCCTTTCTGAGCGTGTTAGTTAAAGGGGGCTTGCACTCCTCAGACAAAAAGTTTATTTTCTTTCTCAATATTTAATGTAAATATATTTTCAGCCATGTCAGTTATCCACCTAAAAGAACATTAGGCCCAAATGGCTTCAGGCCAGTTTTGACGATTAAACTTGATGATGGAACAAATATCTTTGTGTCATTGCATTTCAGAGCCTGAAAAAGAAGAGTTTCTGAATTTGTTTGCAGCATAAATGGCACAAAAATGTGTAGAAGGAGATGAGCAGTTCACCTATTGAAATAGAGCAGGGTGGTGTGTGTTTATATGCACAAGGAGATTTTCAAATCAGTGAGAAAGAAATAGATACAATTATTCAATAAACGGTATGGGAACAATTCATAATCATTTGGGAGCAAAGTATAGATACCTCACACCATACATACACTAGCAGATTCTAGATAGATAAAATAACTTTCCTTTTTTAATAATATAAATATACTATAAACTGTCAGAGATTATTTTTATATTCTTTTATAAGGTAAAATCTTTTCTAAACAGTACCAAAAAAAAAAAAAAAAAAAAAAACCCAAAGGCTAGAAAGCAAATGATTAACAAATTTGGTTTATACATTTTTAAGAAAGTTTTTATTACAGAAGACTTATTGAAACAAAGCCAGCAGGCAAGGAAGGGTGGAAAATGTAGCCTCTGAAACAGAGTGGAGCAAGGGAAATGGGAGGAATGGATTTGCTAACAAATAGATAGACAGACTGGTGCAAAGCCCATGTTTAGGCTGCAGAATGGAGTTCATAAAATGAATAGGTCAGTTCATATAAAAGTCGATTCTTATTGTCATTCCACAAAAGGAGAGAGCTAAGCAGGCCATTCAACCTGAATCAGTGCCATCCGTCACTGGAAAGGACAAAAGACTGAAAAACAATAGCCTGAGGTTTAGTGCTTATGATCATCCCTGTTGTAAGTTGGAAAGTAAATTTGCTGCTATAAAAGACAATGGTCAGGCCTACTTCAGGGTGAGAAACACATTGCTCTAACTAAGTACAATAGGCCACTTAAATTTGAATGATGCTTTGATATCTGCTCAGTGCTTTCAGTGTGTTATCTCATTTAATCCTCTCAAACTATATTAGTTAGGTAATACCAACCTTCTTTATCTGAGAGAAAGAGACTCAGAGAGATTTAGGCAACTTCCAAAACGTTAGACAGTGCATGGGGGGGTCCAGGTTCAAATTCAGATCTTCTTCTGACAAAAACTAGTGACATTTCCACTCCTTCACAGTCATCTCTCTCTGCTTATTCAACTGAGGTAAAACATTCTATAAACAAGATTCAAAGATAAATCATAGCTTGGAGTAAATGATTTGTGGCATATATAATACCTAACACATTCATGTTTACACTCTATAATGTGCTTCTTTTACCAGTAAGATAAATGGCAAACAAAACAGAAAAATAGGTAAATGAGAAAAACAACACCTTAAAGAAAAAAAGGTAAATATCCAGAAATATATTAAAACATGTTCTCCCATACTAATAATTAAGAAGATGGAAATTGATAATGTAATACTACATCATTTCTTGCCTATCAATTTGGTAAAGACCAGGATGTTTGGTAATATTTAATATCGTATATTTACATAATATTTGAACTTTATATGTCATTTTGGTAATCAGAATACAAGAATGATAAGAGTTTATTTTCCATCTATTAGAAAGCAGCCAACAAGGTATTTTCTACTAATGAAGACTAGGAATTTGTCCAAGAAGGGCGTTTCCACTCACATTGTTACCAGAGCAGATATGCTTATATATTAAAATTCATAGGAGTTCATTTAAAAAAATTTCCCAGTGACTTTTATGAGAAACCAAGGCTGTGAACTGAGTCTGGACATAAGCCCTACAGAAATTCACAAGAGGAAGAAGTCACTTCTATCTGGAATGGTCACATGCTCTCTTTTGTTGGGATTCAGAAAACAATACCCCAAAATGAAGGCTTCAGAAGCAGCCTCAGAAGCAAGAGTTTTTCTCTGACCTTCTCCTACTCTCCTGCCTCTCAGTCCCATTCCCCCAAGATTAGCCATAGAAACAGAGGGGCTAGCCCTCTTCCCCAAGGCGGGTCATAGAAACCAGAGCCTCTTTTCCTCAAAGCCATCCAGAAAACTTAAAAGTATTACTCTAACTTTCCCTCCACCTTTCTGGGTAAAAGCTGACCACAAAGAAATTATCTGACCTAACCATAAGAGCCCCATTCCAGAGAGGATCCTGCCCCAAGCCCAGGAAGAAGGAATGCACGCTCAGGGAGACCAAGAGGAATCTAGACAGACAAGTCCTGCTGGGACTCCCCATTCAGTCTATTATTAGCATTAGATCATACCCTTTTTGCCCAATCATATTTCCACACAGCTGTCCATACTTTGTTGAACCTAAGCATAAAAATGGACAATTGTCCATTCTCCTTCATCTCTGAGTCTTCATTGTGAAGCTTCCTGTATATACACATTAAATGAATTTGTATGCTTTTCTTCAATTAATCTTTCTTTAATGAGTTGATTTTTCATTATATTCTCTTTGGAAAAGAGGAGGAGGAAGGAGAAGCAAGAAAAGAAGAGAAAACAAAGGTAAAGAAAAATAAAGGCATTGGAAAGCCTGTTGTGTTGGAGAGAGGACAGGCACACCCCTCTACCTCTAAGTAGCCATATGAGTGTGAATAATTTGCATAACACGTTTGAGCCCCGATTTATCCCACTATACCAATATTTTGACATTTCAGTGAAAGCTAAAAAAAAAAAAAAAGCCCATGAGAGACCTCTGTGTCAGGGAAAGTTGCTGCTTCTATTTGCCCAGCACTCACTCTGCCTTTTCTGGCAGTGCCTCAATTTACTTTCAAAGATCTCACCAAATGCTTTAGTTATATGGTTGCAGTGACATAAGCCTCTCCCACTGGCCCTGCTGCTGTGGCTCAAACCTCCACATTCTTTCTTTGCCGTCTCTGCAAATAAGAAACCCAAGCTGAGAGAGGGTTCACAGTGAGGAGCAGGCCCAGGTTCAAACACCAGCAGTCATTTTCTCCTGCTCTCCTCTCTGTCTGCTCCATTCCTTGCTGTCTTCTTGCAGACGCATGTTTCCACTGCCAGTCTGTCTATCTATTTGTTAGCTTGCCATCAATCCTTGTGGTTTGTATCTGATAAGTCAGATATCCAATGAGAAACCTTTCTCAGATGCATCCTAAAACCCCCAGAAAAAGACAGTGATTGGCCCTACGTGGGTCAGACTTGAAGCCCTGCACCAGCCAACTTTGGTTAGAGCCACACTGTAACATTACCTCTACTATGCCCTGGGCAACTGTGTGAGTGAGGTTTGGAACCACTTCCAGGGAAAGGGGATGCCATGAAAACGAACAGGTAGGTGCCCACCACAGGAAGAAACCTGAAAATAGAGTGCTCTGGAAAATAAAAGATGGAAAACATAAGGATCATTTCAAAGGATGTTGGAAAGTGGTTAACAGTGGCTAAGTCTGCAGAGCACTCAATTCCTTAAGGGAGGAAAGGAGTCCCTGGATTAGGCAATGAGACAGACCTAAGTAACCCTGGCAAGAACAGTTTATGTGATGTGACCAGAAGTCGTCAGAATGACCATATCCAAGAGGACAAGAATGCCAGTAACTAAAGTAGAAGGAATATGTGACGATTTGGCAAGAAGGCTATCAAGTTATGTTTTTCACTGGTAAAGAATGTCCATGGTCATAGGCTAATACTCTTTTGACTTTGTAATGTTTGGTTTTTTTCACTGCCCAGTGGTGGCCAAGAGCTGATACTGGAGAAAGGATATCACTCCTAGCTTTTTGGTGATGCAGAAATGACTATAAACTCTTTATAAAAATAATGTCTCTTTACAATCTAAAGAACATGTGCAGTGACTGCAAGAGATGCTCACTGCAAAATTTCTCACAATATCTTTGCCAGTAGATTAATTTGTATTAATGGTGCCATATGTGTTCAGTTCCCTGAACAAGTTATAATTCTTCACATTTATAAAACTTTATCTCTCCCTATAAATCTTCTGTCCCCTAAAAATCTGACTGCAAAAAACTCTTTCTTGTAACACCTTCCTTCGTAGAATGTTTCTGGAGTCCCCCATAGAAAGTTAATACAACCTTTCTCTTTCATCCTAACTCTGTATCTCTGAACATGCCTAATATAATAGAAATGAGAAAAGAAAACTTTTACCTGAAGAATGTAAGTCCTTTTAAATTATCAGGCCCAGAGAGACATTAAAATGAGATGGCAATCAAGTCCTGCTCTCCCCTTGGAGCTATGTGTTCATCTCTTGAAACTCTTTTGTTTTTGCCAAAAGTAGCTATAAATTAACCCAGTAAGGTCACAACAGACAGTACAACCCACACTCTATAGCTTAACAATATATAGCTGATCACCAATTAATGTTATTTCTATAAACCAATGAGAGTTCCTGACAATCAACTTTGAATCAGCCCACTTCTTGTCCTTCATTTTTGCCTTTAAAACTCCACTTGTAACAGCTGCTAATCAAAATGTATATTCAGGGCCACTTGAATCTGTGCTCCTGCTTTGTAATCCTCAAGCTTGGCCCAAATAAATTCTCTACTTATATTAATTTTGCCTCAGTTTCTTCCTTCTAGGTTGACAGAGACAACACTGTATTACAATTAATTGTTCATGCACTCACCTGACCTGCAGGTGCTACACTGGCCAGATCAGGAGCGGCACAGCCATTGCCGAACCTCAGGTGTGTGTGTGGCGGGAGGTGAGGGGGGAGGTGCAGGCCTCAGGGACAGCTCCGCACTTCTCTTCCTGGACTGGCCTGCCTTGAAGGATCCTTTGCATACCCATAGGAACACACTTGTGGCGTGAATACAACTAAATAAGATACCTTAGCTCGAAGGACCTGTCAGGAGTTGTGTTATATTGTGTCTGCTGCTTTGAGCTTTCCCTAAACATCGGAAGCAGCCCCTGTCATCCTCCAGCTTCCCTTCCTTATTTGGAGAAACAGATCAGGTCTCAGCCCCACCCACTCGTTCCGTTCTGCTGCGGTACAGGTGACAATGCGTTAGAAAAACAGACGAGCTGTACCCAGTGTCTCAGATCAGCATGAGGGGAATGTCATATATGAAAGCAGGGTGCTGGGGAGAAGGGGCTTGAGCTTCAGACTGGAAAACTGCAGGCCAGGTCTGAGCTGCAGCCCTGTGGAAAAGAGGGTGGGCCAGCTTTTTCTAGAAATAGTCGATGGAGGAAAGGAACAGGAAAGGCAAGTTAGCAATATCTGTGCTCCCTGTGTGAAGCTCATGCAAAAAAACCTTGGCTCTCTGGAGAGTAAGTTGGCATTTATGTAGGGATCAGAGACAATAGCACTCCCCAGGACTAGGTGACATTGGCAAGCTGAGTAAAAAAGCTTTTGGTGGCCCTGTTTACGGGATTTGCACTGACACTTTTGATCTCTCAGTGGGAGAAGTTGTGGGGTAGTGTGGTTAAAGGCACAGACTCCACAGCCCAGGTCCACCCCTTACCAGTTGTGTGATCATGGACAACTTATTTACACTTGAGTTTTATCACTTAAAATTGAAAAATTAAAAGTCTTACCTGACAGAGTTGTGGGAAGAATTAATACTTCATTGTCTTATGTCATTAATTGCATTTTTCATGGGAAGTTGGGAGAAACTGAAAGAGAGGATGCTATACTTGTTAGTAAGATACTATATTTAACTAGAAGCCTCAAAGAAAATTAAACTGTGTTTACTACAGTTTTAATTCTATAGTGTTTAATTACATCCTGATTATTTGCAGTTTGATCATCCAAAGTGGCGTAGCTTGTATATCCAGTATATTTATATACTACAACATGACATTTACTAATTCACCCTTCTGGAACATCTGCCTTAATTGATTTTCTGACTATTGATGACACATTGAACACTTCATCTTCCCTAATCATCTTCCATAAGAGAGGAAGAAACAGCCTACTCCTGCGGAAAATGTGTTGTCACAAAGGTTTAATGTACAGTCAATGATTATATCTAAAGTTATTTTTTAAAAAATCAAGCTCTCAGTAGCATTCAACCTTCCAGAATTTCTGAAAATGCTCCAAGTCTGGCAACTGGCCTGTGCTTTACTCCGCCATCTGCGTGGGTTCTGGGGCTCTTCCTGAGCTCAGCCCTGCCCGTCTCATCAACCTCTCCCTGGCCGCTCTGCCTGGCTCACCACGGTCCAGCGACATTGACCTCCCTTGTTCCTGGATCTCTCCCAGCCAGTCCTCTCTCCAGGCTTGTGCACACACACTGCTTCCTCTGCCTGGCATGCACTTTTTCCTGTTTTTAAGGCTAATGTCTACCTAGGTTTAGGTCCCACCTTCGGTGCCTCCTTCTCAGGGACCCCTCTGATGTCCCAGTGCCCCTCCTAGTTCTTTTTACAGCCCCCTACACTTTTCACCATGGCCCTTATCACAAATGCATTTAAGTGGTTATTTATGTAATCTAGCTTAAAATTTATCTTTTTGGTGTACTGCTATATTCTCAACAGTTAGCTCAGTACCTGTTCCATAATTATTTATGAATTGGGTGAATACGTGAGAAAGCCCATGTGAGGTACCAGTGTTATTTCCCCTGAGGCTGGTGCTCAGGCTCTGGGGCCAGACAAGCTGGATATGGAAATACTGCTTTGCCATTTGATTGTCCTATAGCCATGAGCAAGAAACTAAACATCTCTAAGCCACAGTTGTTTTCTCTTCTATAATATGGAGATAATATATTACCCCTACATAAAGTTATTGTGAGATATAAATTAAATTGTGTTGTGCTCACAAACACTATTACAGTGCCAAGTACATAGTAAGCATTCGATAAAAATTTGCCAGCACTCAAGGCTTGCAAGTATTAAAATTGACGTGGAATATAAATCTGAATATGTCCACAATAAATGACACACTTTTGTCCCTAAAACCCAGACAACTGATGTCATGGCAGTCTCAATGTCAAGGGCAGATCAACTTTTCTCAATGCTGGTCAAGAGTACAACTTTCCCTGATACAGCAAAGTCAGAGTGTCTTCTGCCTCTTCCAGTTTAGCCTGGGAGGTGAGATGTCATTCAAGTTATAGTACCAAGCAGCTTCTCCCAAGAGAGCGGCTGGCTAGTTAGAGACAAAGCCTGATCTCCAATTACATTGTTTACAACAATAGATGGTGTCTGGGAGGACTTAGCAGGAGCTCATAATCATCTCCTTAGCAACAACTAGTCACTAAGCAGCATTAGGAAAGAGAATGTTGCAGTAACATCCTGGTCTGGACATACACATAGACTCCACTTCTAAGTGTAAAACATGTAGAACCAAGCCATGTTCAGGAATTTATGCCTCTATCGTATGGTGGGCTGCATGAATATCTAGCTCCACAGACCCCAGCCTCTCCAACATATCCATTTCAGATGTGGCTTTTGCTTTACATTTGCAAAACAAAATCATTTTTAAAAAAACCTATTTAACAACAATTTATTTTTGCTAATGCATTGCTAAAAATTGTATTGAACCAAAATTGTATTAAACCAAAAAGAACACTGGACCCTTCATAATGCAAGTTCTGGAGAACTTTAAGGAAAAAATTCAATGTTGTTGGAGTCAACTATTGTTACTTAAGTGAATTTTGTTATAATTTAAAGCAGGACATAACAAAAGAAACCCATTGCTAAGTGGCTACTGACACAAGGCAGGGATCACTCAGGATGAGAAGTCTTAGGAGAAAGACCTTCTTGGCTACCTTTCCATCATTGTGCAGTACAAAAACATTATATTCATGTAAAAGGAAGTTTCACATTGAGGATAGTCTCAAGATTTAGAACCACCTAAGAAGGTGTCTTAGCTCATTTGGGCTGCTAGAACAAAAGTACTGTAAACTGAGTGGCTTATAAACAACAGAAATGTATTGCTCATGGTTCTAGAGTCTGGGAAGTCCAAGATCAAGGAGCTGGCAGATTTTGTGTCTAATGAGGGTTTGTTCTCTGCTGCATAGATGATACCTTCTTGCTGCATCCTCACATGGCAGAAAGGGTGAACAAGCTCCCTTGGGCCTCCTTTATTATTTATTTATTTATTTATTTATTCATTCAGTCATTCATTTAGACATGGGGTCTCACTCTGTACTTTGGTCTGGAGTGTAGTGATTAAATCACAGCTCACTGAAGCCTCAAACTCCCAGTTTTGAATGATCCTCTCACCTCAGTCTCCTGAGTAACTGGGACTATGGATGCACACCACCATGCCCGGCTATTTTTAAAATTTTTTTAGAGATGGTGTCTCGCTATGTTGCCTGGACTAGTCTCAAACTCCTGGCCTCAAAGAATCCTCCCACCTGAGACTCCTGAGTAGCTCAGGTTACAAGCATGCACCACCATGGCCGGCTTAGTCTCCCTTTTTAGGGCCCTCATGACTTAATCATCTCCCAAAGGTCCTGCCTCTTAATACCTTCATGCTGGGGAGTAGGTTTCAACATACAAATTTGGGAGACATACAAACATTCAGACCATAGCATAAGGAATAAAAAAAGAACCAGCTTTGCTACTGAGTTAGTGCTGGAGAATGGATACCCAGGCAGGGATTAAAGCTGCTGACACTCCGACCCCTTGAGTCTAGATAAGGCCATGCGACTTGGTCTTACCAAAAATAAATGAGTGAAAGTGCTGCTTGTTCCTTTTGGTCAGAGGCTGTTAAGAAGACTGTACGTTTTCTGCATCCTCTATTTCCTCAACTGTCAGCTGGTTGCTGAGGACTCTGACACCCAAGGGGGAGGTAAAACCACAAGTTGGAAGGAGCCAAGGCTCCATTATCATTGTCTGGAGAAAGTCACTTGTTGACCAAGAACATCCACATTATACTGTTTCACGAGCAAGAAATATATTTCTATTGTCTTACGGCACTAAAACCTTGTGAGTATTTTATTACAGCAGTTAACATTGCCCCAACTAATATATTCTTTTAAAAGGAAAGGAAAGTCATACGTTTTTCAGAAGGCTCTTGAGATCTTAAAGCCATCTAAGAGGTGAAAATGTCTGTGCCTCAGTGAGAGGGCCCCCAAAGCCTGTGAAATAGCAGCCCTGGGTCTAATTTCGAGCAGAATTTATCTCAGGCCACGCTTGTCCTCCTGCTTTCCAATGTGATTTCTCTGGTGCTTTTGACTTTGATACACTTTGGAATCCTGATAATTGTTTCTGCAATAGTACCAACTGCTAGTTTGAGATATTCCCTTGTTTTTGCTCGTTGTTTGCCTTAAATATTGGTTCCTTGACTTCATACCCTTGTGAGGGATATTGAGGCCAAAGAGTCACAACCTGAAAACCCATCACTCCTTCCCCAGCACATGGATGGCGTGATATAGACAATAGCCGCCTCTTCAGTGAATGGCAGGCTAGAAAGCCGTACCTCTAATGACCCAAAACATACAAAGCACATGAACTGACCAATCATGC
Source organism: Lepilemur ruficaudatus (assembly GCA_963574885.1). NCBI lineage: Eukaryota > Metazoa > Chordata > Mammalia > Primates > Lepilemuridae > Lepilemur > Lepilemur ruficaudatus. The sequence continues at coordinate 10,038 of CAUYRT010060189.1, forward strand.
TGGGGTTAGATGAAGCTCTTAGCAACTCTCAGAAGCAGCCAGAACTTGAAGGATGAGAGCCTTCGTCCAGTAACAGGTGTGTTTCATTCTATGACTAAATTTAGGGTAAATTTAAAGAAGAGTTTAGGTCGATTAAACCAATTGTGGTCATCATAATCAGTATTGTTATTATTATTTTACATTACCTAGAGCATCTGTTTGAGTAAGTTTGGAGCTGGACTTGGACAATTGCACTTTAAACTCATTTCTTGTGTGATTATAATATACACTAACACTCTAGAGCTAAAGTAGGAAACTGTAAACTGTTAATACACATGAATCCATAGAAAGATTAGTGTAGTATTAAGGCTGATGCAAAAATATAAATGAAAATATCTTGTTCTAATATTAAACAAGAAATGGAAAAATACAGTTTTTTAAAGGAGAAAAGCTTGTATCATACTATCTGACGAAAGCGACATAAATTACAGGTCCTGTTCTTATGCCAAAGTCTTGCCCAGGTACCTCAGTCATAGGAAGGCAGCACATTCCACTGTAGGTTTAGTTCTTAATTGGGTTAATAAACTTCTGTAAAGCAGAGAGAGTGCACCTCTGAAGCAACATCTTTGCCCATGATGGCACTGGCATGAGTAAAGGGCATCCCCAGGGAGGCAGAAGATGGTATGGACAGGGTTGTCCATCCTTTGTAGGCACATTTCAACCGTCTGATGACAAGTAGGTCTCATAGACTCTCTGTTTAGAATTCTCAGTGCTGGTAGGACAGTGGAGTCATTAGAGTGCAGGTTTGGATCTTTAGGTCTAAAACAGAAGCATCCAAATCCACTGCAAAGGGTTGGTCTAAAGGAAAAAGTGGGATAATACTTACTTTATTCTCTACACAATGCTGAATACTACATTCATAATGTAAGACTTTACCTTCCAAATGGTAGCTACTCAACTATATGTGATTTTACACATATTATATGTTTGTACAATATATAAGCATGCATATTTTCTGATATATTTCAGAATATATATTGTATTTTTTGATATATGTTAACACGACCCTTCCATGGTGGGCTTAAATCAGTGTTTGATAAAAGTTCTTTTCTAGTCCTAGAAATTCACTGGCAATTTGTGCCCTGCTTGTTCCCCTTGCCAATGCTCTGAAGTCAACGTAATATCAAGGGACATGTGTAACAGAGAATAAACAACCCACTTTGAACACGCAGGGTATATACCAAGATTTGAAGCCTCATTCTTTCCTTTTACTGTTCCCATTAGGCTCACAAAACCATCACTGCCACTGCATGTGAGGTTTCACTTTTAATACTCACAGGTGATGTCAAGATTCCTAACACATATGAATAAGTCTCTCTCAGATTCTGGAAGCAAAAATCAGGGCCTTCTTCTGTTGCAGTGACACCACCCACACTCAATAGTTTTTTTTGATATTTAGTCCTTGGGAGTGAATTCTGTGCAATTACAATAGATCATTTATCATTTTTTTCCTGCTGTCTTCTTCCAATTCTACTTCTCCCTAGGATTGCAGGCCCACGGCCTGTGAGTGGAGATGATGTGGTCCCCAAATTGCCATCACTCATCCTAATGAAGTCGCTGATGCCCCCCATCCCTCTCCCCAACACACTCCATCACCTCCTGCATTCCCTTATAAGCACATCTACATATTTCCAACAACCAGGTGAGGCTTGGAGAAGCTTCTCTATGCGCTGAAATATTCAGATAAACAGTGACTTTTCCTGTGGATGGGCCCGGGGGTGAGCACCACTTGGGAGAACACACAGAGACAAGGAGCCAGAGACACAGCTGAGGGTCGCTTGCCAGACCTGAAAAAGGCAGCATCAAAGGAGTGATCTGAAATGTGAAAAAGAATCAATAATCATTCTTCAAAATGAGGCCTTTTCAAACATGGCAAATGTCACTGGCTCTTGGCAACACTACTTGGGATTTATTCTCTCAAAAAGGGCACCACCACAGAGCTGGAATAAAAAACCCTGGTAGGCTGTTCTTTCAAATGGCAAAATGACAGAAAAGAGGGCTCAGGAATTCAGACCTAGATGTAAATTAAATGTGCATAATTCCTCGGGGTGTTTTGATGCTTCTCCTCTTCAGGACTGTGCTGCTAAAGGTCGCAGGAGGCAGATAGGTGTGCCTGGGTGAGGGGAAGGTGTAAAGGCAGAACCTGGCTGTTCCCACTCACTCCCACATCCCAGCTTCAAATGAACATCCAAAGTGGGGTTTATTTCTTATTGACTCAACTGCTTCTGTCTGACATTTTACAACTCAGTTTTTCAAGCCAGAAAACCAATTCCTTTCCTTGACTCCTCCCCCTCTCCTTCCTGTTGATCTCTGATTCCTCTGTCTCTTCTTCTCTTGACCCCAAATCAAGCCACCTGGGTTACTGTGATGGCTTGTCATCTAAGTCCCTGACTTTGGATTCTCCTTGCTTTTATGTGCCTGTCATGTTTACACCAGAATCATGGGTCTAACACTTACATCCAATTATGTCCCACCTCTGCTTTAAACATCTCCGATGATTTTGGGAGATGGTCTACAAAGCAGAGTTCAAACACCTTGCACTACATTCTAGATCCTTCCCAGGGTAGCTCCTATCTTTTTTTCAGCCCTGTGTCCTGTATCAACCCCCTAATCCCTTAAGGTATCTACAGCTACTCCCCAAATATAGCACGCTTAAATTTATGTTGTGTTTCCTACAAGCCATACACCTGGGAGCAACTTGTACTCATCCTTCAATTACCAATGTCTATAATGGAATGCTTCACAGGGATAAAAAGAGCAACAGGTGTACACTGCACATGGGTGGATTTTGCAGCCAAATGGTGAGCTGAAGAAGCCAGTTATAAAAGAGAACATACCATATGAGTTCATTTATATGAAATTCAAAAACATGAAAAATTAATCCATAGTGATAAAACAGAAGATTCCCCTGGAGGTAGAGAGGATTGACTGTGAAGGGTCGCAAGGAACCCCCTCCTGGGAGATGAAAACACATCATCCAATATCTTGACCTGGGAGGTCATGGATGTGTACATATGCAAAGATTTATTATGTTGTGCAATGAAGTTGTGAGGATATTATTGTATTTGTCTTATATCTCACTTAAAAGGAAAACAAAATACCAACAGATAAATGACTTCTTTGGAGAAGTGTTTTCCTACCTCAACCTCTGTCCATAAAATAATCACCCTCTATTTTATGTCCTCACTGCTTATTGTAGCTGCAATTACAACAAAGAGGCCTTATTTGTGTCTTTCTTACTGTTAGCCTGTGGCATTTTTATAGAAGGGACTGATAGCATTTTCCTTTCCATCCCTAGCACTTAACACAGCATTTGGTCAAATGTTTCTGAATGAACTGGGGTAAGAAATCAAACAGAACTGAGTTGGCCCCCCACAAGTATGGGGCCATTCCTGCTGTAAATATCCCCTAGCTTGCCTGCGTATTTCTGAATAGGGAGCATGCTAAGCTGCAGTCCTCTATGCCTCAGGTACGTGTTAACAAACTGCTCTGTCTTCCCATTGAGAAGCTGACTGAAGGTGAAACAACTTCCACTGCATGAGGATAGGTGGACCACACTGTGCTGGGCTGAGAGAGTACACAGTGAGGCTTGTCAGATGCAAGAACATTGGACTGGTTAGTTGTTTAAAGAAAGCAAAATTAATCTGTAGCTGTCAGTCAGTTAAACAAGATTTGCTTCACTTTTGAAATTTATTGATAGGTTCTAATAACCAGCACTTAAATTGTCTTTTCTGGAAGCACACAGCAAATGCTGAGAACTAGAAATACGATGTTCACTTCTGGTTACCAAGCAAAGCAGAAAGAGGCTATTGCGGTCATATAGTTTTTATACCATTTTCAAATTTTAATAGACATTTTTACTATTGGAAGATTCCCAAATTAGTTTTCTTTTTATTTATTTATTTATTACTGCAAGGTTAGTATAGTCTGAGTGCTTTGGCAAGGTTACAGCGCAGAGAATGGGAAATAAAGGAACTGTGATTGCCTATAATAAAGAGGGTGTTGAAGACTCAGATTCAACAACCATTTCTTTGAGGGACTTCTGGTGATGGGCCCTTTGACGTATTTTAATTCATTTACCCTTCACAACAATGCTGTGAAAAAGGAATTTATGGGACCTAATTTACAAATGAGAAAATTCAGATTACAGAGGTAAAATAATTGCCCAATATCATATAATAAGTACTAAAGTCAAAATCTAGGTTAATATATCTCCTGATAAAATCTCATGATCTATCTTTAAGAGTCAACAAGTCAGTGTCCCAGCCTGAGAAACTTCCTACCAAACCATTCTACTTAAGGCAATATTTACCAACAGCTACTAAAAAACAGACCCTAATTTATCTGTTTATTTTTGTGTACAATGGGGAGTCTAAGGGGAGAAGTGCACAACCCTGATCCTCAAGGAGCCCAAGTCTGTGATTAAAGGGCTTGGCTATTTCTCCAAGGTTTAATGAAAGACAGGGATAGTCTTAGTGTGACAATCTCTGCACTTCTTACTCTTGGTAGAACAAGAAGCCGCAGTTTCCTATGAAGCACCTCCTGCCTGTGTTCAACACCAGCTGTTGCTCTAGTGGGTCGTGGGTCCTTGAGGGGTGCCAATGTGCTGCGTGATCTTGAGTTTCCAGGGATCGGTCATCCTTGTCTCCCGGGCTTCCTGCTCAAAGTTAGGACAGCATTTCAGTGTGGAAGGAGTTGATGAGGCAGGTAATGCTTGAATGTCAGGGACTAAGTGGGAAGGTTGTGGGAGTTGATTTCCTCTTGAGGAACTGATTATATCTTCTATATACAGGACGAATTAAATGGGGAGAAGTTAGCCATAGGTTAAAGCTATTTCATTCCACAAACACTGATTCAGGACCCATTGGGTGCTAAGGTTGTGAGTTCCAGTCTTTAAAGAGTTCAAATCTTTTGAGGAAAGCAGACATAAATAATTGTCACTCGGTGTGGGAACTGCCAAAATAAAGATAGAGACAATGTGTTATGGGAGCACAGAGAAGGTCACATATGAACTTGCCTGGAGAAGCTGAGAAAAGTCAGACAAGAGAAATGGAAGGGATGAGAGCCCAGCATGTAACATGGCAAAAAAGCATTAAAGAACCTACCATGTACCTGGAACAAGGGGAGTTTTGACATGGTTGGGCCACTGATGTTTGTCGCTGTTGATTTTGAAGTGTTTTTCTGCTTAATGGGTTTTTGTTTGGTTATTTTTGTTTGATTGTTTGCTTGATTTTTCAAAAATACACAAAAATGTTAATGATCTCATTTTAAAATACAGGATCAGGTGTTGTATTAGTCAAGGTTCTCCAGCGAAACAGAACCAACAGGACGTGTGCATGTGTGTGTGTGTGTATACAAACATACACAGAGAGAGAGAGAGATTTTAAGGGATTGGCTAATAAGATTGTGGAGGCCTGGTAAGACCAAAATCCACAGAGTGGGCCAGCATGTTGGAGACCCAAGAAAGAGTTGCAATTCAAATACAAAAGTAGTTTGCTTGCAGAATTCCTTCTGCTCAGTTGAGATAAGTGCTGGATCTGTTAAGGACTTCAGTAGATTAGATGAGGCCTAGCCACACTATGGAGGGTAATCTTTACTCCAGGTCCACCAATTACAATGTTAATCTCATTCAAAAAACACTTGCACAGAAACATCCAGAATAATGTTTGACCAGATATCTGGGCACTGTGGCCCAGCCAAGGTGACACATAAAATTAACCATCACAGGTCCACAAAGTAAAGACACATGTTTACACTTATAAGGATTTTGATTTTTTATCTTTTAGGTAACACAGAGGCTTAAAAGGTTTTAATCAATAATGATAAAACCTGTGATTTATAGAATAAATAGAGCTGCATTGTAGATGATGCCTAAATTTTTAATTGAACAGATGTTAACAATATTAACTGAGACAAATAAAGAAAAATAAGATACGGTCATGTTCAGTTTGAAATGGCAGTGTGACAGCCAGGCACAAATATGTACTAGGCATTATATACAGAGGTGTGGGCTTGTGTGTGTGTGCAGCTTGGGTAAAAAGATATAGATTTTGGAATTGTTTTTATATAGTTGACTGCTGAAACCATGCATTTAGAAGAGAGAGAGAATGAGAAAATAGCTGAGGGTGGTACCCTGGGGAAAACAAACATTTTATACAGTGAGAAGGAGCAGAGGCAGGTAAAGAAAACAGACTTATAAAAAATCCCTAAAATAAGTGGTGAATAATCACAGAGTCTCTTAGGATGTGGAGGGGTGAATGGACATGGACTTAAAGAAAGAATAGCAAAGTACAAGCAAACAAATCCACAAGGTCTTCTAAGCTATCCTAAATACATGTGGGTATGAAAATAACACACCTGGAAGGCTACAGGAAGGGACAAGAGGTGATCAGGAGAAATCGTAGTTGGAAATGTGAAAACTTTGAGTGTGAAGAAAGTTACTACCACATGGATATCCAAGATCAATGCAAAAAGTGGAAGGAAGAAATAATACCTAATACATGGAACAGCAGGGGTGACGTGAGGAAATAGACACCTAGACAGACAAGTCATTTCAAAACAAGATGATAAGGGAAGTAAAGGGTGGCAAATTTTAAAGAACTTATGGGAATTTTCTATGACAGAGAAGTAGGCAGTATTTATCTCCCACCCTTACTTTTCCTTCCTGTTGAAAGGTCATCACTAACATAATACTCCTGGCCTCTCTCTCCCTTTACTTCCTCCTCCCCCATGGTGTATGAACTGATCTATCTTATTGGTAAAAGTGGGAAGAATAAACTCAGAATGTGTGGCGCAGAGACTCCCTCTTCCTTTCAGGAGCACCTGGAGTGGGCTCTCCACCTGTCTCTGCCACATGGCCAACCTCATGGAAAAGGTCTTGTCCCTGTCTAGGAGGCCTTCAGGGTTTCAATGCTGGTGACAACTGGGCAGGGCTATCTATCTAACCCTGAGGATCAGTATTAGGGCCATGAAGTGCAAATATGTGCCTCCCTCTTCAGTGTCCATATGGGAGGTAAAGGAAAAGCTCTTTGTATTTCTTTTCTGCTAATGTTTTTTGTCTTAATGTTTATTAATAACAAAGATAATTGTGCATGAAGGTGAAGTGCTATTATTAAGCATTTGATTCCCAATAAGGATTAAAACAAAAGCGGAGGAAGGAGGCAAGATGGCAGATGAGAAACACCACCAGCCAGAGCATCTCTGCAAGAAAGATAGATTTTTAGATGAAAATGAAAAAAACGAACAGGCAGAAAAACATAGATTGGATGAGGGTCAGAAGGAAGCGTGCTTGAAACTACAGGAGACTCCATGGGAAGAGGGTGCAGAGCAGAACTGGAAGGAGAAAGGCATTGGCAGGGATTAAACCCCAAGAGCCTTGGAGACCAACAAGAAGGGTAGGTGGAGTGGTTAAAATTCCTCTCCCTTGCACCTCAGACTGCTGCTGGGCTCCTGAGCTGCTGTAGAGACCTGCTGACACTAGCCCAGAAACTGCTCACCAGTAAGCAGAGAGCAGAGAGCAGAGAGCTTCTTGTGGACAGGGCACCAGGCTCCCAGCTTCCTGGCAGAACCTCCCGCCCCACAGACCTGAGCCAGACAGTAGATGCCATAGTGCTTCTCTACCCACTGAGCACTTTATCCTACCTGGGGGGCCTCAACCCCTGAGGATCTGTCTTGCTGGTCCCCACAGAGACATTTCTGCACTGTGGCCCAGAATGCAAGAGCCACAGGGGTTCAGTGAGTCCCAGGCAATCTGGGTGACTCCAGAACCTGGTCATTCTGGGCTGACTGCCTCCCAGACAGAGGGTTGGAAGGACCAGTGTACAGACATCCCACGACCTAGTCCATTAATCTCCCTTTCCCTTCTCCAATCCATGGCTGCTGAGAGATACAATTTAGCTGCCACCCAGAGGCATCCACAGGGAATGGGGCTGAGGGCTGCTCGGACTGTGAGTTCCCTACTTGCTGGCCTTTTCTGGTGCTGCTTTCTCGGTGACTCTAGCAGAGTGGGGCAAAGCCCAAGGCCGAGGAACATTGAATGCTCTCAGGGCACCCTCCTCCCACAGGAGGCCCTAACTCCCAGCTCTTCAGCCCCTCCTCCCAGGCAGCTTTGCCCAGAGGCAGGGAACAGACTTTTGACTCCTGCTAAAACCATTTGTGCGGCTTGAGGGCAGGCTTGAACAACCCAGCCCCACCCAGCCTCACTCCAGCACCTGCCCTAGCTGAGGGGTAGAATGAAGACACAGCCGGAAGTCCCAGGGCCCCACCCACCACCTGGGGCACTAGAATGCTTGTACTGAGAAACTAGAGCTAGTCAGAGACCCCAAAAACAACACTGAAGCTTGTTCCTCCTGACAAGCCCCACCTACAGACAGGGAGGTCCATTTGTACATCCTTTTACTGCATTTACTGACTCATCATACAGGATGTGGTCAATTACCACCCACAAGCACCACCTACTGGCTCAGAGGCTAAACTGGGAATGTCATTATCTAAGCATAAGAAAGTCCAAAGGTAAGAAACAGCTGATGCAGATGAGGAGGAATCAGTCAAAGAACTCTGGAAGTATGGAGAATCAAATGGAAAAGCATTCTCAAAAAGGAATGCCAGCTCTCTAGCAATGGATACCAACCAAAATCAGAATGCTGAAATGAGATGAAAAATTTTGAGCATGGATTATAAGAAAACTCCATGAAATGCAAGATAAAATGGAAACCCAACAAAAAGAAACCACAAAAAGAATGCAGCAAAGAATAGAAAATTCACTAAAGAAATTGAAATATTACAGAAAAATCAAACAGAACTTCTGGAAATGAAGACATTCAAGGAATTACAAAACATAGTGGAAACATCAAGGATAGGTTAGATGAAGAAGAAAAAATATCTCAGAGACTGAAGACAACACCTTTCAATTAAACAAGTCAGTTGCACATATAAAACAGAGAAATAATAGAAAAGAACAAAGCCCACAAGAAATATGGGATTCTGTGAAAAAGCATAACATAGAAATCTCATGCATTCATGAGGGTGAAGAAGAAAATACACAAGGTTTGGATAATCTATTTGAGGGACTAATGGAGGAAAATTTCAGCAGCCTTGCTAGAAATCTAGATATCCAGGTACAAGAAGATCAAAGAACTCCTGGGAAATTCATCACAAAGAAGAAAACACCACGACACATAGTCATCAGACTAGCCAAAATAAACATGAAAGAGGCTCTCCTACAAGCCATAAGGTGAAAGCAGCAGGTAGCCTACAAAGGAAAACCCATCACACTAACTGCAGACTTCTCAACTGAGACCTTCTTTACAAACCAGAAGTCACTATGATCCCATTCTCAGTCTTCTCAAACAGAATAATACCCAACTTAGAATTTTGTATCCTGCAAAACTAAGTTTCCTATATGAAGAAGAAATAAAGAACTTCTCAGAGAATCAAAAACTGAGGGAATTCATCAAGACAAGACCTGCCTCCAGCAAGTACTTAGAACAACATTATATCTGGATCTGCACAATAGACATTCACCAGTATAAAATCAACCAAAAGCTAAAGGCCAAAGGCCAGGTACCACAACAGCTCAAGAGAGACACCAAAATAACAAAGTTTAATTCAACAGAATGAACAGAAATCCACACATTTATCAATTCTCTCAATAAATGTGAATGGCTTGAACTGCCCACTAAAGAGACATATGCTGGCCGAATGGATAAATATACACAAGCCAAGTATATACTGTCTTCAGGAAATGACATCTAACCTACAAAGATTCAGTCAGAGTCAAGGTGAAGGGATGGAAAACAATAAGCCATACAAATAGAAATCAAAAAAAAGCTGGTGTAGCAGTTCTGATTTCACATATCTTAGTTTTCAAATCAACAATAGTAATGAAAGACAAAGATGTTCATTATATAATGGTAAAGAGAAAATTCAATAAGAAGACATAATAATTCTAAATATTTATGCACCTAACTCACGTGAACCCAGAATCATGGACATTCTCTAAGATTGACCATATCCTAGGCCACAAAACATGTCTAAACAAATTTTAAAAAAAAAGTACACCATGCATCTTCTCAGACTGCAGTTGAATAAAATTAGTAATCAACTCCAACAGAAACACTCATCTCTACACAAAATCATGGAAACTAAACACCCTACTACTCACAGATTATTGGGCCAAGGAGGAAATTAAGATGAAAATAAAGAGAATCTTTGAAATAAATGATAAAAGGGACACAAGTTATCAAAATCTGTGGTACATAACTACAGCAGTCCTGAGAGGAAAGCTTATAGCCATAAATGTCTACATACAAAAGACAGAAAGATCACAATCAACAATCTAATGAATCATCTCAAAGAACTGGAAAAGGCAACGCAAGCCAATCCCAACCCAGCAGAGGAAAAGAAATAACCAAGATCATAGCAGAACTGAATGAAATAGATAACAAAAACACTGTATGGAAGATTAATAAAACAAAAAGTTGGTTATTTGAAAAAATTTAAGAAAAAAATGAAACTCCTCTCACTAGATTAACCAGAGCAGAAAATAAAAGCCTCTAATAAACTCAATCAGGAAAGAAAAAAAAGAAATTACAACTGACTCCACAGAAACACAAGATATCATCTATGATACTATAAAAATATCTACACACATAAACTTGAAAACTGGGCAGAAATGGACAGATTCCTAGAAACTCACAGACTCCCTAGGCTCAATCAGGAAGAAATAGAATTCCTGAACAGACCAATATCAAGTACCAAAATTAAAGCAGCAATAAAAAACCTTCCTAAAATAAAAAATCCCGGACCAGATGGTTTCAAACCCAAATTTTATCAGATCTACAAAGAAGAAGTGGTGCCTATAATCCAGAAATTATTCCACAACATCAAGAAGGAAGGAATCCTCCCCAAAACTTTCTTGAAGCCAACATCACCCTGATACTGAAACCAGGCAAGGACTCAACAAAAAAAAGAAAAATATAGACCAATATCCCTAATGAAAATAGATGCAAAAATTTTCAATAAAATCCTAGCAAACTGAATTCAGATGCTTATCAAAAAAATAATCCATCACGACAAATTGGGTTTCATCTCAGAGATATAAAGTTGGTTCAACATACACAAATCTATAAATATAATTCACCACATAAAGCGAACTAAAAACAAAGACTACATGATCTTCTCAGTAGACACAGAAAAAGAATTCAACAAATTTCAGCACAATTTTATGATAAGAACACTTAACAAAAATAGGCATAGATGGAATTTACCTCAAAATTATAAAAGTTATATTCAACAAACCCACAGACAACATCATACTGAATGGGGAAAAATTGAAAGCATTCCTGCTTAGAATTGGAACCAGACAAGTTTGCCCTCTATCACCACTTCTATTCAACATAGTGCTGGAAGTTCTAGCCAGAGCAATCAGACAAGAGAAGGAAATCAAGGGCATCCAATGGAGGCCACACTATTGCTCTTTCCTGAAGATATGATCTTATATCTAGAAAACATGAAAGATTTTGCCATGAGACTACTGGAATTCATAAACAAATTCAGCAAAGTCTCAGGTTGCAAAACCAATGTACAGAAATCAGTGTCATTCCTATGTGCCAACAACAGTCAAACTAAGAACCAAATCAAAGACTCAATACCTTTCACAATAGCAACAAACAAAATGAAATACTTAACTAAGGAGGTGAAAGACCTCTACAGGGAGAACTAAAGAACACTGAGGAAGAAAATGGCTGAGAATGTAAACAGATGAAAGACCATACTATGCTCATGGATAAGCAGAATTAATACTGTTAAAATGTCTATACTAACCAAAGTGATCTACAGTTTCAATGCAATCCCTATTAAAAATACCAACATCATTTTTTTGCATATATAGAAAAAATAATTCTACACTTCATATGGAACCAGAGAAGATCCTGTAGTACAAAAGCAACCTTAAGCAAAAAGACAAAAATGGGAGGCATCAATTTACAAAACTTCAAACTATACTACAAGGCTACAGTAATCAAAACAGCATGGTATTGGCAGAAGAACAGAGACATAGACCAGTGGAACACAACTGAGAACTCAGATAAAAAACCATCCTCATATAGCCATCTGATCTTTGACAAAGCAGACAAAAACATACACTGGGTAAAAGAATCTTTATTCAGTAAATGGTGCTGGGAAAATTGGGTAGCCACATGTAGATGATTGAAACAGGATCTGCACCTCTCACCTCTCACAAAAATCAACTCATGATGGATAACAGACTTAAATCTAAGGCATGAAACTATAAGAATTCTAGAAGAAAATGTTGTGAAAACTCTTATAGACATTGGCCTAGGTAAAGAATTTATGAAGAAGACCCCAGAGGCAATCTCAGCAATAGCAAAAATAAATAAATTGGACCTGATCAAATTAAAAAGCTTCTGCACAGCCAAGGAAACCATCACCAGAGAAAATAGACATCTTACAGAATGGGAGAAAATATTCGCATGCTACACATCCAATAAAGGGTTGATAACTGGAATCTATGTAGAGCTCAGTAAAATCAGCAAGAAAAAAATCAAACAATTCCATCAAAAATTGGACAAAGAACATGGACAGAAACCTTTCAAAAAAAGACAGATTAATTGTTAACAAACATATAAAAAAATGCTAATCATCTCTAATCCTCAGGGAAATGTAAATCAAAACCACAATGAGATATCACTTAACTCAGAGATAATGGCTTTTATCAAAATGTCTCAAAACAACAAATTTTTGCATGGATGCAGAAAGAAAGAAACACTCATGCACTGCTGGTGGGACTGTAAACTAGTGCAACCTCTATGGAAAATAATATGGAGATACCTCAAAGAAATACAAGTAGATCTACCAATTGATCCAGCAATCCCATTACTGGGCACCTACCCAAAGGAAAGGAAGACATTCTATAATAAATACATCTGTACTCAAATGTTTATAGCAGCACAATTCACAATTGAGAAGTTATGGAAGCAAACTGCCCATCTATACAAGAGTGAATTAATAAAATGTGGTATATGTATACCATGGAGTACTACTCAGCCACAAAAAAACTGTGGTGAAATAGCACCTCTTGTATTATCCTGGATTTAGCTGAAGCCCATTCTACTAAGTGAAGTATCACAAGAATGGAAAAACAAACACCACATATGCCCACCATCAAATTCGTACTAACTGATCAACACTTACACACACATATGTCAGTAACATTCTTTGGGTGTTGGGCAGGTGTTGGGGGGATAAAGGGATGTGGATACTCACGCTAATTGGTGCAGGGCATGCTGTCTGGGGGATGGGCATGCTTATAGCTCTGACTCTGGTGGGGCAAAGGCAATATATGTAACCTAAATGTTTGTACCCCTGTAATATTCTGAAATTAAAAAAAAAATACATTAAAAAAAGCAGTATGTACATGCTTTGTCATCCACAACTAAACTTCACTACCTGAGGGCAAGGATTGGTCTCTCTTCCTGCTGTATACCTACATGCATAGTACCTACATGGCCCACAGATAGACCATGCTTAATTAATAATGCATGAAACATTTCCTAACTTTTATAATCTTTCTGTATTCTCTGTTTTCTGAACTGGTTGGGTAACAGGATAAGGTAGGAAGAATGAGCTTCTAACATATTCAATACAAAAAGCATATATAAGAGGAGCTCATACAATCAGTAAGAAAAAAAGGTAATAATCAGAAACAAAAATGGGCAAAGAATATGGGTGAAGCATTTCACATAAAAAGAAATAAAATGCCAATTCACAGACAAAATGATTCCCAGCTTCATTCACATCAGAGAATGCAAATTAAACAACAATAATTCTGTTGGTTCACAAAGATTAAAAGGATTGATGATCTCTAATGCTGGTGAGGATTCAGGGAAATAGACAATGCCTATCGTGCTTTTGGCAGGTGTGTGAATTAAAGTAACCTTTTTAGGAAGGTGATTTGGTAGTAGTATCAAAATATTAACTGCATATTTTTTGTCCAAGCAATCCCATGTATAAGAATGTATTCTTAAAAAAATACTTATACATAATCTCAAATGCACATGGACAATGATGTTCTTTTCATCATTGTTAGAAATAACCTTAGTGTTGATTAGTAGCAGCTATTTAAAGAAATTATGATACAACTATATTATGAAACACTCTAGAGCAGCGTCTGTCAACCTCACATTGACATTTCAATCTGAACCTTCACATTTGGGCTGGATAATTCTTTGCTATAGGAGGTTGCCTTGTGCATTGCAGGATGTTTAGCAGTATCGCTGTCCTCTGTCCTCCCTGGCATCTCACAGTGTGACAACCAAACATGTCTCCAGAAATTGGCAAATGTCCTCTGTGAGGCAGGTGCATAATTACCCCAATTTAAAAACTACTTACCTACAGATGTGCAGGGGAAAATGACTAGTAAATATCTGAATGTTTTAAATAGTAGTGTTCAAAATCATATTTTCATGCAAGTGGAAAGAGCATGTTACAGAAAAATAATAGAGAACATAAATAACGTGCCGAAAGGGTATATGTGATTACGAACATATATCTATCTGTTTATAAACAAAGCACATGTGAGAAGAGGATGTGAAGGATGCACATTAAAACCTGGTTGCCAGGGTTTCCTCTGAGTGGAGAATGAGCGATTAGGAGCTTTTTCAAACATTTTATGTTTTAATGTATCACTTGTATTATTTAGGAAGGTAAGCATTGCATTTCACTATAAGTAACAATGCCTTGGAAATAATAATTTGAATACTTACAGAGGCAGGCAGTCTAGAGCTAGAAAGGCAAGTCCATTGTATCTTCCAAGACTAGGTTTGATCTCAGGCAGCCTTATTTGCACTTCAGCACATCACTTCATGCCCTCAAGATAGCTGCCCTTCAAGTCTTCCTTCCAGGAAGGGGAAAGGGCAGTCAACAGGTGCATTACCTCTCACATCCTTATCATTTTTGAGGTGAGAACACAGCATCCTCTCTCTCTTTTCACTTTTCAAGAACACAATATATCCCCATTAGCTATAGTCACCTTGCTGTACAATAGATCTCTTGGGCCTCCTTCTCCTGTCTAACTGTATCGATATATCCTTTGACCAACATCTCCCAACTCCCCCTCCCCTAACCACCCAACCTCCAGTAACCACGGTGCTGCTCTCTACTTCCGTGAGATCAAGAGTCTCACACTTCAGACACAAAATCATTACCAAATCTTGCCTTTCACGTGTTTCTTTGCATTTTCACTGCCATCACCTTAACATGTGGACTATTTACCTAATTTCTCTACAGTTGTCCTTGCATTTCATCCTTGCCTCCATGTCACCATGCAAAATTTTGCTGATTAATTTATGAAGCACAGTTCTCTGATAGCAGATACAGTGCCACCTCATTCTCTAGGCAAACAAACTGAAGTACAGAGAAGTGAAGGAACTTGGCCAAGGTCACACGGCTTGTAAATTTCAGAAGTGCCATACAGAACTTGGTCTCTCTGGCTTCAAGGCCACACTCATTTCACAATATCATACTGTCTCTCAGGCATCAAGAAAATCTCCCCACGCTCCTGGAAGGTGAGCGACTTCCTGCTTTTCTCTGCAGCCTGTGTCCCAGCTGCTTCCACATTGCTGACAACCAAGTGCTTTACTGAGAACCCTGCTGTAAGTGGTAGTGAAGCCAAACATCAGGTCAGGATGCCATTTACTGGGCAGTGGAATTAGGAGGGACAAGCGCCAGTGCCTGTGACTTTTGTGTTTTAATACTCACTTAACTTTGTAGAGAGTAATTATATTCCACTCATTCTACACCAGCTGGTATTTACTTCATCCTCCATCAGGCATCAACAGAGCATGGGACTGCAAGACAGAAATATTACTCTAGCGAGCATAAATATTTCATTTTTCACACCACAAATGTGTTGATGATTTATTAATTAGCCTAAAGGCTTCTGCCTCTGCAGAGCTGAAAACGAAGCCTTTCTGCTCTAAGAATTGGGCCTGTCTGGGGCAGCTGCCCGTGGGTGATACTCAGGCTGGAGCACAGCCTAAGTTTGGAAAACAGCCTCTGGAATGCCGAGTACAAACTTCGCAGACCCAGGCTTGGCTTTTGACTGCCTGCAGAAGCCCTGCAGAAAACTTCCCCAGCCACAAAAAGTATCTTGTCTCTGCATTTCTGGAAAATGTAGCTGGGACCAGAGCCAACTAGTTTACCTTCCAACTGGCTGCTGAGATGAGGCTGCCAGTCTGCCAAGGGGTCAGTGCCCGCCTTTGACCCAGCAGCTGAGACTACATAATTTATCTGAGGGTTGGATATTCAGGAGATACAGTGGAATTTCCCCTTAAACTTCAGCCACAAATATCCAATCAGTGGCAGGACCTCTCTTTTATAACTGACCAAACCCTACCTGGGAGAAGAATAATTATCCTGGGGACAAACACTCATGTGACAGAGGTTCATTCCACCTGAGACCTACACAACCACCCTAAGCAACTACTTGAGCTCTCCGAAGGGACCCTCAGACAGGTTCTGAACAAGTTTTAAGTTGTTAAAAGGAAGACTAACAATGGTAGCCAAATATCAACTTTGATTTGATGAAGTTAAAGCAGAGGACATAATTTGTTGATATGTCCAAGTGGTCTGCCACCTCCTCACTTCTGTCCAGTGCAGTAGTTCTCAAAGTGGGGGACAGGATGTGATTTTACACCCAAGAGCCATTTTGGCAATGTTGGGGACATTTGGGGTTATCACCACTGTGGGGTTGCTATGGGTATCCAGTGATTAGAGGCTAGGGATGCTACTACATATCTTAAAATGCACAGGAGAGCTGTCCCCACCCCACCCCAACAAAGAATTATCTGGCCCAAAACGTCAGTAGTGCCAAGGTTGAGAAACCCTTGTCTATACTCGCAGGCAGCACATCTGAAGTAAATGTAAGTCTATAAGTTGTACACAGATCACTACCTCCCACTGGTCCTGGTGAAGAAGGAAGGACAACGAGAACCCATTCAGAATGTCAGATAGATTAACACTAAATAATCGAGAAATGGGGCTCAGCCTTCGTTGCCCTCTGTAAGGGAAAATTCATTTGTATAGGCAATAGTTTTCTTAGGACAAACTAACTTCCGGGTGTTTTCCCACCTGGCCTTCTGGCAAGCCGGCCTCCCGGTAAGGCATGAATCAGCACACTAATGTAACCGAAGTGTTATCTCCTACGTAAACCCATGTGATCACGCTTTCACTTGGCATGTTACCACTATTGTTCTGAGCTGTATATAAGCACTCTCCATGTTCTCGCTGTGCGGTATTTCCCCGACAATAAAGAACATGTCTCATCTGCCCACTGACGCTTGCCTTTTCTTTCAATTCCCCGAATGGAACCTGTTCCCGTGCACTTTCTGGCTGCAGAGCTCCCTCCCCGCACCCTATACCCGGGTAATTTGAGTCAGCTTAATCTGAAGTAATGGTAGGGCATGAGGCCAGGAGCTTTCTTGGGGAAAATCCCCTCAAAGACAACAGGAGTAAGGCAAAGATCTTCATTTCCAGCAGTGCCTACTCTCAGCCTCCAACCCCAAACAGCAACAAGTGATCAGCTTTACTATCAGGGCCACCCCTTCCCCACCTTAGCTTGATCCCAGCATTTTTCCCTTTTGCTGCCCAGCCTCAGACCCTGGGCTTCCTGACTTGGATCTCTGCCCTGGACTCCACTGACTTACCATGAACTTTACCCTGGAGTCCAGCTTGAGGATCCTACCCCGTTCTCCGTCTGAGGTTATAATCACTTGTCTGACTCCTGCCTGCATAACTGAACCCACGCTCTCATCCCTGGCAGGGGACAGCCTGGTCAACAGGTAGAAAAACCACACATAGAAGGTCCCTGAGCTGTACCTTTCTGCATGTCCCAGGGGCTCTTTTCAAACGTCTTCTTAGTAGGAACTACCATGATTATTTTATGTAGGAGGAGGTTCAGAAAGAAGTAGCAATTCCTGGAACATGCCAGGAGGGCCACAAATATTGAATGGATGTGGATAAATTATTAACTGAATGAGTTAGCTAATATGCGGCAGAAACAGAATGAGAAACAAGATCTGCCTCATTCTAGGCTCTGGGTTCCCTACGCCATGCTGCCTCCTGACTCCTCACCGCTTCTCTGTCTCTGTTCCAGGACTTGGGGTCCTTCCCCAGGAACGTTACTTTATAACTCACATGATTTGAGCTATGGTATGCCCAAGCGTTAGGTCTGCATCCATGACTCTACGTTCATACTCAATACAATAAATTTCAGAAATTTCAAAATACCAAAGATTTTTTGTGACAGGACAGTCTTATGACTCCTCTCACATATATATCTAGATCTATATAACATATAGAGAGGCCATTTACATATAATTTTTCAAAATTCATCCATTCAACATATATGCTAGGTAAAACATCACAGTGTATTTTGGGAGGGTTTAGGGTACTATTTAAGAGTGAAAGCACTGTAGATTGCTTGGAATCGAACCGCACTTCACACATCTATTCATCTATGATTTGAGGCAATTTTATTGATCTTTCTCTAGGCCTTAGCTCTTTATCTGTAAATGGAAATAATAACAGCACCTACCTTCTGTAAAAATTAACTAGATAAATTATTATATTCTCTGCCACATTGGCACTATCCAATCACACGCTGATAATTAATATTGTCCCACATAGAATGTATGCTCAATTCATTCAACAACTTTCTTGATATTAGCAAAAGGTAGCACTTACTGGGTCTTCACTCTACCTTAAGACTTTCCCAGCACTTTTGCCCAATGGAATTAGCTTGTCACCTTCTAAGTTGCATACCATTACAATCCTTTTCATACAGATAAGGAATGTGAGGCAGAAGCTGAGAGTATATGATTTTTGTAAGATGGCATAGCTAGTGAGTAGTGCAATAAGGATGTGAATTCAGTGTCTTTGCTAATCATTACTCTACACTGTGCCCCTCAGGGGATGGGCACAGAAAAGTGAAAGACAACTGCAGTGTGGGGGGAACACACACAGGTCACTAAACAGGGATACATGGTACCTGTAATGAGAAAGGAAGTTTCCCCAAAGATGCAATGTCTCCTTGAGGCTTGATAAATGAGGACTATTGGGGAAGCATGCTGGTCACAACCCTTTTCACAAAAGCACAAGAACATCAGAGGAACAGAGGTAGTTTGTTCTCACTGGCTGGTGTGTGGATTGTGAAGATCATAAGAAAGAAGAGGGCTGCTGCAGGATGCACTGGCCATATCACAGAAGACCAGATGCTGCGTAAGCATCTGACTCTTTGCAAAATTCAGTAGCAGAAGGCCATAGTACATTTGTGTCTTAGAGAGGTTTATCCCAGCCCTAGGGTGGCAAACAAGTCAAGGGGTGAGATTGGAAAAGTAGAGCCCAGCAAAAGAAGTTCCTGTGATAAGGCCTGAATCAAGACAGTAGCAATGGGAATGGACAGCAGTGGACAGACAAGAGACACATTGGGGGTGGAGGCCCCTTCAAGCTTGAGTAAGTTAATAAACAAAATCTCTGTAGAGGTGAAGGAGGAATTTCCTAACCAACCTAGAGCCCCATGGTACCAGAGCTTTAAGACAAGGGCCCAGCCATCAGTGGGGCCTGGACAGCAGGGATAGGGCAAGGAGAGATGACCCCATTGGTCAGCACTAGGCTCCTAGGCTCATAACCTGGAGGCTTCACATCAGCCTAAGTAGCTGGCAAGACATGCTGAATTGAACTAAAAGAGCAATTCCTAATTCTTACTTTAGTGAATACAGAAAATTGTGTATCAGCTTAGGCATCATTCAAAATAATTAATGCCAGCAACTTCCCATGAAGTAATTTAACCCATTTGATTTAGGAGATCAGGAAAACTTCCATAAAATAACTATCAACATTTGGCCGTTTTTCATTATCATTGATAAAAATCTGTTAGTCAAGTGGTGTTCAAAATTGCCTCGTACTTCAAATACTGAAATAGACGGTATTCTCAGAGATGCTGGCCAGAGCCACTGTTCGAGCAGCCTACATCACGGTCGCAGTCAGGATTCAGGGCTGTGAGAGGACAGCCTTTCTATTACTACAGAAGACAAAGTCTTTGCAAGTGATAGGGACGTTTATAGGGAATCTGCAGATCTCAGATTTAACCAAATCATTGCCTGAGGGGGAAGTCACAGCATTTTTATAGACCATGAGAGTAGCTGAGACTTCAGGCTCCCAATCAATTTGCCTACACCAAATCTACTAAATTTGAATAATAATTTGTTATCTGTGACAGGGCCCAGAGCGTACTACCTCAAAATATGGCACCTTTGCATACTGAGTGTTCTAAGTTGAAGGAGGTGGAGAAAAGCACAGAAGCAGGAAGATCTCTCTGATCTCCTCCCACCCTTTCTCCCCTGAAGTGGCCATAAAGTAACTATTTGATTCTCTGCTGAAAATAGGTCACAAGACCCCCACTCTAGAGTGGCCCTTCCTATACCTAAAGGAAAAGAGTGTCCTCATCCGCAAAGACACAGCAACACCAAGAAGAATCTGGATAAACAGGCCTTGCTAAGTACCCCCCGGTTTATTGCCCCTTTTGTCCTCCAATCACAATTCTGCACGACTGTCCACTCAAACCTAAGCATGGAACGCACAGCTTTCCCTGTTTCTCTGAGTCTTCATTTCCAAAGTCCCCCATGTCATATAAAACTTATATTAAATAGATTTGTATGCTTTTCTCTTGTTAATCTGTCTTTGGATAGAGGGGTCTCAGCCATGAACCTTGCAATAGTTATTACTTTTTTCCTTTGCAAATGAGACTTTCTTTTGAGACACCTTTTATCAAACTTACAAAATTTTTTATATGATAGTTCAATTTTTAACAGCTATTGAGAATCCCTTTTCTAAATTTTTTCTTTAGGTGTATTTTTTTCTATCTAGCCTATTTTTAAGCATTTCAAACAAAAAGCAAATTTCAGTGCAATAATCAAAAAAGTGTATATATTTAGAGGAAGTAAAGTAAATGTAAAGGAAGTGGTAATGTTTTCCTTGCAATGAGTAGAACAACAATCATCCCAGAGTACATCTTTGCCTTGCCTTGTGTTCACTCTCACTTAGGAGAGTGAACGAGCAGGAGGCAGAGGGGAGAGAAGTGGGCTGCATCACTGAGGCTCCTTCCTTGGGGATCCTGTCAACCAGCATTTGCTCAGGGCATTATATCACACAGAAAGATGAATTCCCGAAGGCCTTCACAGTTGAATATTTAAAAAAAATAAAGCAATAGCTTTCTAAAATAAATAGAACTTTATATTTATCCAACTTCCACAAGGAGGATCTTTGAAGCTGCAATTCAATAGAAGATATCACAAAGGAAAACAAAGAGAAAAAATTTAACTATATAGAAATAAATATCACATCTAAAATAAAAACAAATTATTTCTCTCTTGGGCCATTGTTGTATCTGACCTTTGACCTTTAGCTTTTAGATCATTTTACATTAGTGTTTATTGTGTTGATCCATGTGTAACACTGTCAGAGTACTTCCTGGAGGGCAGGTCTTATCTTGATGAATTCCCTCAGTTTTTGCTTGTCTGAGAAGGTCTTTATTTCTCCTTCATATAAGAAACTTAGTTTTATAGGATACAAGATTCTAGGCTGAGCATTATTCTGTTTAAGAAGAGTGAAAAGAGGGCCCCAGTCTCTTCTTGCTTATAAGGTCTCACCTGAGAAGTCTGCAGTCAGTCTGCTGGGTTTTCCTTTGTAAGTTACCTGCTTCTTTTTCCTTACAGCTCACAGGAGAGTCTCTTTCATCTTTATTTTGGCCAGTCTGATGACTATGTGTCCTGGTATCTTCTTTTTTGCAATGACACAATCCCCAATTGCAAAGATGTGGAAATAACCCAAGTGCCCATCAATATGAGTGGATTAATAAAATGTGGTATATGTATACCATGGAGTTCTACTCAGATACAAATATCAATGATGATCTAGCACCTCTTATATTACCCTGGATAGAGCTAGAACCTATTCTACTAAGTATCACAAGAATGGAAAAACAAGCACCACATGTACTCACCATCAAATTGATATTAAGTGATCAGCACCTATGTGCACATATAGTAGTAACATTCATTGGGTGTTGGGCAGTTGGGAGGGGGAGGAGGGGATGGGTATATTCACACCTAATAGGTGTGTTGTGCACCTTTTGGGGTATTGACATGCTTGAAGTTCTGACTTGGCAATATGTATAACCTAAACATTTTTACCCCCATAATATGCTGTAATAAAAATAAATAAATAATAAAATAAAAACATAAATTAAAAAACTTAAATTAGGAAGTTAACAATAATTTGGAAGATATTTATTAATGTCTGTGTCATATACAAATTTCAAAGTTGATGTTTACAGGGTGTCTAGTAGCATCAGTGCTGAGCATACCATCAAGTAAAGACAGAGACTTAAACAAACTCACTAAGGTATTAATGACATAATTGCATTCTTGGCACAAGTCATTAGGGAAATTGCTACAAATAAACAAAAACATAAATACTTACATTTTGCATAGTCTAGGGAACTAGATAACTTAATGAACACAATTGTTGAAAATTATTAAAAGTTCTTGGTTGTATATAGCAAAAATTATTTTTAAATTGATCAATGATAGAGATTAAAAACAAAAAAGACAAAAAAAAAACCCTCAGGCTTGACAGAAAAAGTGGTAAATCTTCTCTAGAGGAAAAGAAAAAACATTCAAAACGATGTCAAGGAATTTCAATAAATAAAGTTGTAATCAATGAGATCTCTTGGTTAAGGATTAAAATAAAAGATGCATGATGACAAAGAGGTACCCATAAAGGAAGGGCAGAAGAAACAACACAGCCAAATCAGATCTACAAAAATATCCAATATTGGAATTATCATTTAAGAATATAAGCTTGAAGAAAAAAAGAAAACTATGTTTAAATAACAAGAAAACATAGAAAATAACCAACTACACTTTTCAAATTATCAAATTGAAGTTCTAGAAATGGTATACAGTGAATAATTAAAAATATAAAATGCAGTATCTGAATTTAACAGCTAATTTACCAAAGTTGAAGAAAAAGTTAAATAATTAATGGGTAGGATCAAATGAAATTATAAAGAATGAAGAACATTAAAAAATACATAGAAAATTGGAGATAAATTTTAATAAATATATAAAATAAAAAGATCTAACATGAGATCCACTAGTGTTTCGGAGGAAATGAGAGATTCAAAATGACTGACCATACCAAGGGTTGACAAGGACGTGGAGCAACTGGAATGCCTACATGCAGACAATGAGAATGTAGAATGGCACAAACACTTTTAAAAACATTTTTGCAGTTTCCTAAAAAGTTAACATATGCCCATTTATAATTTAGCATTCCATCCTTAGGTATTTATCCAAGAAAAATGACAGCATATAAACATACAAGAACTTGTGTCTGAATGCTCATACAATTTTATTTGAAATAGCTGAAAACTGGAGCCAATTTCAATGTACATCAACTGATCAATGAATATTAATAAATTGTTATATGTCCATACAGTGGCATACTACTCAGCAATAAAAAGGAATGGACTATTTATATATGTATATGTATATATATTATATAGAGAGATCACATATTTTATTAAAGTTTGTATCAACACAATATTAATAAATAAAGCCTATATAATAACATAGTAAATATTAAATAAAAATTATAACAATAATCATGAAAGACTGGAAAGTAATATATCTTAATATTATGGATTTTTTAACAAAACAGAAATTTTTACTTTTCTTACTCCTTTCATGGTTTCTAAATTTTATTTAATGAGTATATACTATTTGATAGTAAAAGCAGTAACATAAAATTTCAAATTATTAGGCTAAATTGTTGTAGCATGTGACTATAGCTATTTTTGATCAAATATTACTTTATGATGTAAATTGATGATTAAAATAGAGAAATGGAGCTAAATGAATTTCATCCATAACATCAAAGTATAGTGCTCCACTAACATGACAAATTGCATACCAGCTGATTCACTTGATAAGCCCACATAGTGCACAAAGTCCCCTAAAATAGCCCCCAAACAGCAAAATGCAGTCCAGAACACCAAGAGGACTATATTTGATGAATCACATATGATGTAATGTAAAATTCATAAATAGAAGATTTCTGAATCTATAGATACCTGAAATACTCAGTAGTAGACAAAATAGACCAAAATATTCCTAAAAGGATATAAGCATTCACCTTGACACGCATAACATTGTGTATATTCCATAAAATACATTGAATGGGTAAATATGAATTTTAGGTGAGTATCATGCTTAATGTTTTTATTAACCAAATTGGTTTTACTAAGTCTGTAGGTGAATTTACCTGCTCCTAAATGAGTGTCCATCATGGTGACACTGCAGGGAGCTGAGAGGACCCACTGCTAGCTTAGAGACATTTGGCAGAAGCCAGAAATAAATGGCTGGGCAGAAAAGGAAAAGGCACAAGGTTTGGCTGCCCTGTCAGGGAAACTGACAAGAGGAAGAAAGATTCTTAGAAAATTGCAATCAATAGCTACTGACTTAGTGTTAATATGTGCCAGGAGCCATGTCAGATGCATAGGATAAGAGATCATTAAGAACCCACAGCTGAGAGAGAGACAGAATTGTACTGTTATAAGTTCAGTGAGCAGGTCTGTGCGAAGAGCAGACAGAACTCAGAAGAGAGCTGGTGAGTCTGCTTTATGCTTTGCAGGGTAGGTAGGGTGCAGGGGCTGCCCAGGAAAATAAATATTTGTTCTGGACCTTAAATCTAAGTAATATTTTTGCCAAATAGAGAAAAGGGGAGGAATAATTGCAAAGAGAGATGAAAGGGTGTGACTTGTTTGAAAAATCACAAATCTTTTTTGGTACCAGAGATTTACATACTTAGGTGAAAAGTGATAAACGTGAGTTCAAAGTAGTTAGCAGTAGTGGGGATAGAAGAATGTTGGTCTCATCCTTTAGGTATTGGAGACCTCATGACAGTACTTGCGTTGCTGCTATTGTTTTATTTTCTCATTTTTTAATAATAGGAATAAAACATGACTGGTGTTTAAAAAAAAGATTTGAAGGAGTAAAATTGGAGAAAGAAAATTATTATAATAGTGAGAGATGATAAGGGATTGAATTGAAGCTTTGACATTATGGAAGGATTATAAAAAGATTTAAGAAATATTTTGAAAGATGAATAGTCAGAGCTTGGTTCAAAATTGTGGAAGGTGAGGGAGAGCAAGTAATAGATAAGGACTCTGAGAATTCTAATTATGACAACCCAGAGGATGGCAGTGTCATTAACCTAGATGTGGAATGCAGGAAAAAGAGCCGGTTTTAGGAAGTAGATAATGAGTGTAGTTTGGGACATGCTGATTTGTATGTTCCTGGCATACCCAAGGATGTGAAAAATGGAAATACAGCTTGGGACTAAAATATGAGATTTGAGTTGCTGAAATAATTTGAGACTCTAGAATGTAGAGCTGGTAGTTAAAGCTCTTAGAAAGGATGAAAGACTAATGATCAAAACAAAATACATGTATCATTTACTCACTGTGTGATCAGGTACTGTTTGGCATTTTACATATATTCATGCACTTCATTATTAAAACAATCCCATACATAGGAACCACAGTTGTTTCTCCTATGCACAGGGACACCCACTCATTAAGAGGTCAAAACCTTGTCCAAGAGTGGATGGAAATGGCCAAACTGGAACCAGCACCCAAGTAGGTAGGTATCAGAGCAGAGATGCTTAACCCGGACTTTAAGCCCACCCTCAGCCAACTGACAAGAAGGAAATCTGGGGAATTTTGACATTTGGGAGGCTGGCAAGGGAAGGAAGAGAGGCCAACGGAAGCCACAGAGGATAACCCAGGAGAGTGTCCTGTTAAGAAAAGCAAAGGATGAGAGAGTTTCAAGAAGGAGGCAGCCCACTGCAACACACGCTGCAGAGAAGTCTAGGATGCATGGAGCCATGGTCGGAAAGCAGCTTTCTGTGAGGTTGCAGGAAAGGAGGCTAGGCTATAATGGGCTGTGATGGAATGGGAGTGGTGAGATGAGGGCGGTCACACAAAGAAAGAAAGTAGCACCAACTCTGTTGGGAACAGGATGGAGGAGATTTCTAAAGGCAGGGCTGCTCTGTCCCAGATGTCTGTCTAGGCTCCAGTGAAAAACCCAAAATCTGCAAAGAGGATCATCACTTTACTACCAAGTCTGTCTGAATGCATTTTAGGCAAACCCAAAAGTCAAAGGGAAGGGACTAGAGCTTAGGTCACAGTCCAGGAATAGGATCTCCAAAAGGTTGAAGGAAGTGTGAAGACTCCATCTGAGACAGCCTCCTCCAGAGTGAAGGTCATGACTTTCACAGGCAAAAGGAGGCCGGGACATCAGCACCTAGATTGCACAAAGGACCCAGAGACTTTTCAGCAATGCTCACAGAAGGTGGGCTCAGTGGTGGGCCGAGAGAACACAGGCTGGGAGTCAGAGCAATGGACTGGGGCCCGAGTGGTTGGAGGATGTACTGATAAATTCCACGACGGCATCCTTTTCTTAAGATGAACAACTTGTCTTCCTAAGCCTCATATTATTTTGGGCTTTGGACTTTTTGATGTTTGTGCCCCCCTCTCTGAATTCAAATCTGGAGGAATCCATCTGTGCGGGGCCATGAGAGCTCTGGAGGTTGTGGGCTCTCGGAGTCCAGAGTGGCAGGAGCAGCAGCCCAGCTAGCCAGACCGATGTGCAGAGAGACAAGCACACAACTTGTCTTTCTAAATACAAATTGTTGGGAGGTCCGAGGTGGTCAAAGACTGACAGCAAAAGTTCTCATTCAGTGAACTTAGGTCTTGTATGTAATTGATGGAGTTCCTCCAAACCCCCACCCCACTTCTGCTTTTTGGACTTCCTCCTAGAAAATGACAGCCAAAACCTTCACTTGGCACCACAGGGGCAAGGAAGACATGGGTCTTAATAGTGATAAGAAAGGAGGTCTCTGATCCAGCCCCTTTTTTTTTTTTTTTTTTGAGACAGAGTCTCACTCTGCTGCCTGGGCTAGAGTGAGTGCCATGGCGTCAGCCTCGCTCACAGCAACCTCAGACTCCTGGGCTCAAGTGATCCTACTGCCTCAGCACCCCAAGTAGCTACAGGCATGCGCCACCATGCCCGGCTAATTTTTTCTATATACTTTTTTAGTTGTCCAATTAATTTATTTTTATTTATAGTAGAGACAAGGTCTCGCTCTTGCTCAGGCTGGTTTCGAACTCCTGACCTTGAGCGATCCACCCGCCTCGGCCTCCCAGAGTGCTAGGATTACAGGCGTGAGCCACCACGCCCGGCCTGACCCAGCCCTTTAAATGAACCTACTCTTACAAACCCATGCCATCCCAAATCAACTGGCACATGGAATCTTAAGTCAATGGAATTATTCAACTGCCTTTTATTTGCCTACCTTAAATCCTTTTCCCATACTATGGACATTCTTGTTTCTCTAAGACCCACTTTTCTCCCTACTAATCTTCCAATATTTTTCCAAGAACACTACTTTCACGCTATCTCCACCCGTTCGCTTGATGGCCATGTTTAGGATTTCATATCAGAATTAAACTCCATGATCTTCAAATAACGTAACTTTAATATTTGCTTTCTGGTCCTTGAGTGGTAACTGAAGATAAAAGATATTTCATTTTCCATTCTGACTCCAGGGTACAATTGGCCATGCCCACCTCTTTCCTGATTTCTGTCAAGGAGAGGGTAGACAGAAAGAAGCACTAGCAGCAGAAGCTTGGGGATGGGGTTTGTGTTCCTCCCTGTCAGCTGTCTTAAATTACTATCTTTTCAGTTCCCCGGAAGAACCACAGGGAAGCTCTGCTGTCACTCATCATCTTTGGTTTGGAAAGAACAGAACCATTTTGCATAATGCATGGGTCCCCTTAAATTATAAATAAGCTGTGTTTCCAGAGTTACCCACTGCCTCCTTCTTTACCTTAACATCAGCTTAAAATTTGTCTTCCGAAAGTCAGGAAGATGAAAGGCAATGTAGATGTGGCAAGATCAGAAATCAGAGCCAGAAACTAACCATGTGTCTTGACCAGCTTCCAAGATGTGTGGCAAGATTCTACCCAATTAGATTCTCCCACAGCTCATCTATTCTTCTGTCTCACCTCCTTCCTAAATGGCTTCCAGTGAATCCCATGCTTTCCACGGAGCTGGACTCACCTTGTTGGCCCCATTGTCTGTACAGCCCTGTCGTTCAAACCCTTGCCCAGCAGGAACCCTGCACCATGCCCTTACCTAGTTGAAGTGTTCAGAAAAGATTATTATTTGATTTCAGTGCCTTGCTCTCCTAGGAGCGAACTTCTTAAATGGCTGTTTGATTGGTTTGGTTGCTTGTTTGAAGTAAAGTATTTCATAATATCAGATCATACCTGGGCTCAAATAGAAAGGAAGCAAACATTTTTAATACTCTTCACCTTCAGTCATTCCAAATATGTTTAGGCCAAAATGAACCAAAGCAATGATAAATTTAGAGAAAAAAAAAACCCATAGAGCTCATGATAATTTATACTTCCCAGCTGGAAAATATAACTACAGTCTGACCTCCTTCAACCAAGCAGTTTTCCTGAAGGTCCCAACATCCACTTTTGCTGAATGCATCATGCTAAGCCAGCCTCTGGTCACAGGTTTTCTCACCTAACATGTTGCACATCTCCTGTCCCCATTGACAAGTCAGGGTGTAATTTTGAATTTCCTGGGTTTCTGGTTTTTCTTATTTCAGGTCACAAAGTGATTTAGTCCACAAATACAGCCAAAGTGTAGACAGGCAGGCAGGATCATCCCTGAGGGACCGTGTGGCAGAGTAGGATAAGGATCCATTGTTCTTAATCTCAGAGTGCTAGAGGCAGTGTCCGGACATCCTGCCCTTCCTGCTCATCCCTATTGTTACCTTGAAGAAATGAGCATCCCTTGGACTCCTGCAATATCTCTCTTTGCAGTGGCATGGTGCTTTCATGCCCATTGATTCACTTGGTGATGGAAAAGATTATTTCAGCCAAGGAAACTGAGGATTATAGAGCTTAAAAATATGATTTGGAGCACTGGCCCCTATTAACCCCGTGGAAGGAGTCCTATACTGTCATAAGCTCGTGTCCCTCCTTGCTGAAGGGGTTTATTGTATAGATTCGTGAACTTCTGAGGCATTTATTGGCCACATATACACTTTGCAATTTAATGATAAACATCCAGGATTCAAGGAATTGTTTTCTTCATTTTACATTCTGCAGTGCTTTGCAAGTGTTATGCGCTAAAACCTTGATTCTTAAGTTCAATTGAATTGAATTCAACCTAACACCATTTCTACATGCTTTTTTGTGTAATATTCTTATCAATAAGGGCCCAGTTATTCTAAGGCAGAAAATTTATCTTTTCCTTTATCCTGTGGATTTCTAAGCACATATCGGATATATACGAATTTCTTGGTGAATTGAAATAAACGGAATCTTTATAAAAATATTTGACCTCTTCTACAATAGACTTTTGTTTGTTCGTTTAATGGGAAGAAAATGTTTCCAGGTGTCCCCACAATTTTCACTTCCCCAGTCCACTGAGGATTCATCACTCTCACCCACTGGAGGGTGAATTTACTATATGTTATATGAGAAAATGAATCAGAATCTTTTCCTTTTTAGCAAACTCCCTACTGGGAAAGCTTGTAACCTTAAGAATTCAATTGTGTTTTGCCTACTCTCACATGGTGACCATGTAGATCATTTTGCAAGTTATTTTGCATGGGGAAAGGTAATGGCTCATGTACCGTGAATGCACAGGAGATTCAGTGTCTGGCTCAATGCTGGACAAATTATAGCACAGGTGTGCTGTTAAATTCTAGCTACCAGGTAGAAGACATAAGTCTGTTTCTATCAGCTTTAAGATGAATCATGTCTTTGGACAGGAGATGGTAAGTCAGGCTTTTCCCAGAAATATTAGAAATGGGCTAAGATTACCTTTTTATTTATTTATTTATTTTTAGATAATGGGTACACATAGGCACAATGAGATAGAAAGGACTTTGGAAACTAAGAAGGAAAAAGGTGGCAAGGGAGTGAGGGGCTAAAAACTAACCTATTCTGTACAATGAACACTATTCCGGTGATGGGCCCATCTAAAACCCTGACTTAAGCATTATACAAGGTGTCTATGTAACAAAAACTTTTGCATCCCCTTAATATTTTGAAATAAAGAAAAAATTAAAAATAAAAATGAATAAAAAACAGATTACCTGTAAAGATTGAACTCTTTCATTGGAAAAGATGCCACTTGACATTTGTGTTATTCTCTTTCTTAGAGGTTTGCATAGTTGAGAATAATAGAATTATCAAATACAGGCTGTGATTATTATATTTTGTTCAAGTTGTGCCAACTTTTGAAAAATTCTCCCTCTCTCAGAAGAGGATGTCTTGGCTGAATGAGCCAACATACAAATAATTGGAAGGGGCCACATATGATGAGCTAACTCCCAAAGAAATAACATCAAATATCTTAGTTATTGTTGAAGTCATCACTAACAGAATGAAAGTGAAATATACAAATAACCCTGCATTTTATCACTGAAGATCTTTCTTGGACAATCAACATTCCTAGTCACTAGGCTTCAGAGGAAGAGTTTTGCTCACACCAGTAAGAGGTCCCCAGATGATATGAGAGGCATATACCAGGAAAATGTTAAAATTTTATCAAGGAGGAATTGTGTTTGTCTAAGGATGGAAGAAGACACACTTTTGGGACTCAGGTGGACAAAGGAACAATCATTAGCTAGTAAGTCAATGCTGAAAATGTTGCAAGTCAGACAAGAGGTTTTTGCCCTCGCAATCTCTGCATCACTGTGCCTGGATTCATTCTTTAACATGTATTTACTGAGTGCCCACTCTGGGCTCGGAACTGTGTGAATTGATAGCAAAACTATTGTATACAAAAAAGACATGGTTTCTGTCTTAGAAATATTTTGCAAAACATAAAACAAACATAAATTCCTTATCCGTAATATACAAAACATTCTTACAATAATATACAAAACATTCTTTATTGGCAAATAAAAAAATACCAATACCAATTCAGTAAGAAAAAGGGTCAAATATTTTATTAAAATTACCACAAAAAGATTTACCAGGAATTAATAAATTGTGAAAGGCTTATATACCTTATTCATAAATCAAGAAACACTAATTCAAGTAATTATATATCGACTGTCACATTTTAGATAAGTAAAACTATGAAAGGCTTATAATATCTTTTGTTGGTAAATACAATGAGGGTTTTTCACTTACTGGTTGATGAGACTTTAAACTATTACAAAATTTCCAGGTAACTTTGCAATATCTTTCAAAGTTTTAAATGTCTTCACCTATGACCTGATACATTCAAATTTCGGTAATCAATCATAAGAAACAAGAGCACAAGTTGTAATCCTATATGCATATTATAGCAGTGTTTGTAATAACAGTAGCAAAAAAAGTAATAATCTAAATGTCCATTAATAAGTAATGAGCTAAACAAATAAAAGTACAATCATAAAATGGAATATTATATAGCTGCTTAAAATAATGTGATTAGTATCAGGGAAAAATGTATAAACAATTGTTCAATAAAACCGACTAGAGTGGACAGAAGAACTCCTTGATGAACATCTAGGTCTTTACCTCTGTATTCCTGACTCTCTGCTATATGGTCCTCTGGTATTTGGTTGCATTCCTCAGGGACATGCTTAGGAACTCCGGGAGGGCTTATGGATAACCCCTGGGGAACACTTCTTGCCACCATCTCTTCTGCCCATCAACATTGACTCCCAGGCAAGGAAATAGCCATGTTACCTGTTCTTGACAAACACCTTGCACTCTCCTGCCCTGGCTACCACCCATTCCAGTCTTCATCATTCAGAGAGGGAAACTCAGGACTGGCATTGCAGGTCCGCTGGGTGATTATCACAGGATGGCCAGACGCAGGATCCAGCTCAGTTTGTTCTGTATCTTGAATGTTGAGAATTTTCAGGCCAGGTATTGGCACACTGTTTTCACTCTTACTGTTTTTTGTTTGTTTGTTTTTTGAGACAGAGTCTCACTCTGTTGCCTGGGCTAGAGTGCCATGGCTTCAGCCTAGCTCACAGAAACCTCAACTCCTGGGCTCAAGCAATCCTCCTGCCTCAGCCTCCCAAGTAGCTGGGACTACAGGCATGTGTCACCATGCCTGGCTAGTTTTTTCTATATATTTTTAGTTGTCTAATTAATTTCTTTCTATTTTTAGTAGAGATGGGGTCTTGCTCTTGCTCAGGCTGGTCTCGAACTCCTGACCTTGAACAATCCACCCGTCTCGGCCTCCCGAAGTGCTAGGATTACAGGCGTGAGCCACCGCACCCGGCCACTGTTACTGTTTTTATCCTTCTTGCTCAAACTATTGCTGGGGGAGAGAGGAGCCAAGGTGGAGACAGGTGAGCCACAAGCTAAGGGAACTGAGTTACCCCAGGCTGTCCTTTCTGGGATCAGAGAGACGGTCCAAATTCAAGCGTTCCCAGAGGTGTGGCAAACTCAAATTCAGTTCTGGCATCTAATATGATGGGTGAAGCCCAAAGAGAGAACATGGAAGTGTTCACTCAAACAGACGGAACTGTAGTGATGTTGGTGATCCTCTCCTCTTTCAACAATTCAATACACGTAGCTTTCAACAATTCAATCCATAGCAGGATCGCCTCTGCGGGTGTGGAGCCAGCACAACACACACGACGCCTATCTTCACAGAGCCTGCTGTACCCATCTGTAATGGTGGGTACAACTCTGCTTTGGAATAGAATGCTGGAAAGAGCCAGGGCGCACAGGAGCAGAACATATGCACACACACACACACTCTCATACATGAAACACACACGCCCTAACTTCCTTTTCTCTTCTCATCACTCATTTTGGAACATCTTGCATTTTTTTCTAGAAAATGAGCCTCTGTAACCATGGAAATGGCTGTCGTTTTCAGTCCAAGGGGATTGCATGTTTAACGAGATGCTAGAGAAGCTTTGATTGCTTCTTGGATGGCACTTTGGATTCCCACAGGGGACTAAGGTGACAACAGGAATTGCCAGCTGCAGACTCTAACCCTCACTTCCTTCACTCCAGTTGAAAGCTAGTTTCACCCCTGCCATGCCTGGTAGTTAATACCACTTCCCCTGAACAGATCACACCTGGTGCGGGCGGGAGAAGGCCGCAGCCATTTTGAGTTGCAGCCGCTCATCCGGCCAGAGCCCTGACGCTGACTCACAGACACAGAGTTGGGGGAGACACCAGGGGCTGCAGCTTTGATTCCTCAGGGCTTATGGCTCCCTTTCCCAGCTGCTTTTGGAGGGTGACGTGCTGGACCCAGCAAACCAAAGAATGATTTTTGAGAAACCTGAGTGGACGGGAGTTGAGACCGTTTGACCTGGAGTTAAGGTTGTGTTCTTATCGCTCTTGCACTATGTGCCTTCCAATAAACCTAATAAATCTCCTCTTGTTTAAGTGACAGGCAGTTGGAATTGTTATTTTTTCCTTTTGCCAAATCCTCAAAAGGGAAAATCAACCCATATAACCCAGAAGGGAGAAGAAATAGGTCAAATCGGAAACAGAGTGTAATTCCTTAGCAGCCATCACGGCTTAGGAGGATGGGCCATGCTTTTGGCTACAGATGCCCCCCATGAACCTGAGCTGGTGTGGGCACCCAGAGAAGGACTCCTTAAAGCCTTCACTGACTGATGTGTGTGTGGACTTCTGACCCAAGAGGGGAGTGGCTGTCACATGTGAATCCAGGCAGAAGGCCAGCCGTGTCACGTGCGGAACAGACAGGCACACTGTAGTGAGTAACTGCATTGCTTCCCCTCTTCCCTTTCCTTTTATAAGAAGATTCCTGTGTTCTCCTGGTCAGCTTCCTGGCCTTTACTTTATTGATCTTGGTAATAGTAGAGAGGAAAATTGAAAGACCACCAGAAAAGCCAGGTTAATCTACATTAGAAAGGGCAGAAAGCTATGCATGATAGGAAAAAAATAAAATAAGATAGACAATAGACTCAAAGAGGCAGGAAGAGCTGGGAGAGAGTGAAGAGCCAGGCCCAGGCATGTTTACCAAGAGTTTATGGGAGTTTGCAGATATGACAGAAGAGATTGAGAGGCAGCTTCAGTGACTTTTAAGTGAAAGGGTAGGAGAGAGACTTAGGAAAAGGATTTCAGAATTGGGGCTTTGGGTTAATGACTAATCCCCATTTAGTGCTTCTTAAAGAGCCCTCCATAAATAATTCAATTGCTTTTCAGTGTTCTTTGGATGTCACACCAGTTTTATCTGAATGCAACTCTCAGTATTTGGGCCAGTTTTATGAGGATTACATGTGATTAAACAAATGTTGCTCAATGGATTAGCGAGTGTCTGAGATCCTGCCGTCCAAAAGGGACACCAGACTCCACAGGCTGACGAGACTGAGCCAGCTGAGAGCTTGCAATTCATGGTCCACAGAAGCTTCAGTGTGCCCAGTCTGCAAGTTGAAAATCCTCAGTGATTGTAGCTGGGCGGGTTCAGAAAGACAGCAACTTTGGTCCAGTCTTTCCGTTAGAAATCCTCTCTCTGCAACTTTTCTCTGCCACCTTTTGCTAAATGCAGTGGCCATGCTCAGTTTTCTCAGCCATGTTGGGCACTGTTGGTCATTACCTCTTTTGGGGAGCATTCCCCTTCTCTGGCTTCCATAACACCCCTCTTCTGGCCTTGCTCCTTCCTCGCTGGGCACTCTTTCTCAATTTCCTTTACAAGTTTCTCCTCTAAGGTTCTAACCCCAGATCATTTTCTGCCATATCATACCCTGAGTCAACTCATCTGGCCTCACAGTCTTAAATATCAAACAGCCGATGGCTCTAAAATTTAAATCTCTGGCCTAAACATCTTTTTTATCTCCAAAATCACATCTACAACTGCCTATGTGACATCTCCACTTGAATGTCGAGCAGGCACCTCAACTTCACATTCACCCAAGGGTGAATTTATGGTTGATTGGACCCCTCATCCCAAAACCTTTCTCCTGGCAGCTCATCATCTAGATAAGTTCTGGCTGCTCAAGAAAAAATATTCAAGACATCTTCAAATTCTCTCTTTCTCATACTTCTCACATCTAACCTGTCAGCCAATCCATTGCCTATTTTCAAAATATACTCAGAATCTGACCACTTCTTACACTGCCTACCTCCACCACCATCCTCATCCAAATCACCACCAGCTCTAGCCCAATTACCACAAGAGCCCTTTTGTACACAGCAGCAAGAGTGACCTTTCAAAATATCACTAGGGCCCTGTCATGCTTCCACTGACAGCCAGTCCATGATTTCACAGAAAGCATCACCTATGCACATACACACACCCTGGAGCTTTCTTTCCTTCTTAATTTGTAGTATTATTTTCCATAGAACTAATCACAAATAGACCACATATGTACATGTTTCTTTGTTTTCTGACTCCTCTCTAGAATATAAGCTCCCCAAGAGAAGTAAATTTTTCTGTTTGTCTTTTCCCTTACCCAAGCGATGTCTGTCAGATGGTGGGTATTCCACTCATGTTAGTTAAATTAATAAATAGGTGAATTTTCTGAGCTTTATGCTTCCTTTTCCCAAGGCAGTATATTCCCTGCAGGGAATGAGCATGTGAAAGAATGTATTATCCTTCCCAAGTATTAGCTATTCCTTCATGCCAGGTTTTGTCTTTCCCCTCCCCATGATTCAGACTTGGCCTGGTGACTTGCTTTGGCTAATAAAATATGACTACAAGTAACTGATGCCAACTCATAAGCTGAAACCCTTTCCCAAGTTAGGAGCTGATCCTGCATCTTTGGTCCTGGAGTGGAAAAGACATGAAACATAAACACTCTCCATCCATTAAAGACATAGAATATGAGTGAGAAATAAATGTTTTTGTGTTGTATGCCACTGAGACCCAGGGTGTCACGTGTTACACAGCATAATGTAACCTGCACTTGGCCTATAAGGTAGGAGGGGAGGATGTTCACTGCCCCGTGGATGTTTCTGTGACCTTGTGTTGTTGCTGCCGTGTTTCCCTGGGAGGAGTATGTTTGTTCCGGTCAGGGATGATCCTACTTTGGTTTGAAACAGACAGGTAGAAAGGCCACTCTAGGACCTTAGCAATCCTATACGTGTATAAGGTGCACTCATTTCTTTTTCATGATATGAGTCTGAATTGATGATGCTGACACACATTCTAAATGCATTGGTTATCATTTCAAGCCTTGCACTAGTCCTTGCTCATTCTGAGGAAGACTGGGGTAAGTGGGGAGTGAGCTCATGAGCAGCCTCTGAGCTGTACAAGAAAAGAGTGATAATTAGAGTTAATGCCAGGCATTGATGCCAGCCATGAGCCCCATCCCTGTCTACTATTTCATGCTTAAAGGATATATCCACAAACACTGAAGAAAGCACAACATCCCACAGGCAGTGCTGCAAATCATGGGTTCTGGTATGTGTGGTGTTGTGTGTGTGTGTGTGTGTGTGTGTCCCTCTCACTAAGAATATTGTAGGGAATTACCCTTTAGATATCCACACTAATTCACAGCCTTTGGGTGTTCAGGGTCTCTGTCCTAGGAAGATGTCAATCCACACCCCTAGCCTCTTTTTGGACCACAGAGGATGGAGCAGCAGCAGGAAGGGGCTGGACTGGTGTTGCCTGCACAATCTCCAGGTTATCCCCTGAGGTCTGGCTGCCCTTAGACAGACGCTGGGGTACGGCTTTGCATTCTATTCTCTGCACAGCGATGCTTCTTCTCCTTTGCCAACAAAGGAATTTTCCATCAAGTGAAACAAAGTACAGTTTGTGAATTAATGAGACAAGGAGGAAAGATTTGAGCTTCCTGTGGAGACTCTGAGAAGGGTTGAGCTGCCCATGAAATATTTAGAGGCATTTTCTCAAAGTAGTGAGCTGAGATGAATCAGTAAAATCAAGAGCTGTTTTTGTTTTTTGTTTTTTTTTCTTTCTTTGGAGCCTACAGAGGTTGAAACTTGCAGCTGGGGCTCTAGCATGATGTCTAACCTTTGCCTCCTGTGCCTCTATCCCTGCATGGAGCTTCTGCTTGGAACCTTCCAGGGTGTGAAAGCTCTGTCTTTAAAGTTGGATCATCTGTCAGTGGCAATTACAGCCCCGGCCACTGGACATAGGGGATTTGATCAGATCATTCTAAGAGTACAGAAAACATACTAGATTATGCTCATCATATATGGTTGTTAGCAAACTCTGAAACAAAGATCCTGTGGATGCTCAGGTCTTGCAAGGTGCATTTGTCCCTGAAGCCCCAGGGATGAAATACCATTGTCACATAGAGTTATCTCTAGGGATGAGAATCTGTCACATTATTTTAGTATCTGAGGAGTTTACAGCCAGATCATCTATTCAATCTCATTTTCTGTGTTTGAAACTCACTTTGTTGTTATTCTTACCAGCAGACCTAGAGTCCCATAGAGAATCAGAATGGATTAGAGTGAGCACAAGGACTACCGTATATAACCATTATCTTTGCAAAGCTTCAAGTTGCAAATGATAAACCCCAGCAGAGGTGCAGCACTTATAGCTGTGTTAGGTATTGCCCACACAGTGTTCTCAACAAAATTGCACAATAATTTTTAAAAATAAGATAAGCCACTTAAATTATGGATGCATGGTTTTCCTTAAACCTTGAAAAATCTGGTAAAATTGGCCCCAGATTTTAACATAGTAGCAGTCAAAACTGAATGACAAATTGTTGGACTTCAGATTAACATACCTTCTCCAATTAACCAAATCCCACCCCCAACTCCCTATTGTCTTATTCTTTTCCCATTTCTTGGGGTAATTTGAGTTTTTGATCTTTGAAACTTGTTTATCAACTTGACCATTAGCCAAAGGTATTCAGAAATGTGCTGTGTTTAATATTTCAGCTTTCTCCCATCAGGTGGGATGGAAAGTGTATTGGGCTCTGGTCAGGATGCAGCCTCCATCCTGTCCTTCTCTGTGCCATCCCTGCTCCTGAACTAGGAACAGCAGATCAGATTCTCTTTCTATTTCCCCAGTGAAGACTTTGATTGTTAGGGATCTCTTTCCTGTGTCTGTCATGATTACAGAGGGCTTCTTTGGACTTCAGTCTTATCCTCTTTCTTTGTGAGCTGATGGCCAGTCCTTGACAGGGCATTTTGAGAAGGAAACACAATTGTCTCATTGGTTGTCCTATGTGGCATCATGTCCGTATGTGAGTGTGTGTGTGTGTGTGTGTGTGTGTGTGCATATGTTCTGCTCCTGTGTGCCCTGGCTCTGTCCAGCATTCTATTCCAAAACAGAGTTGTACCCACCCTAACATGTGGGTACAGCAGGCTCTGTGAAGATGGGTGTCATGTGTGTTGTGCTGGCTCCACATTCGCAGAGGAGATCCTGACCATAGCTACATGTGTTGAATCTATTCTGCAAAAATTATCCCATAACATCAAGAAGGAGGGAATCCTCCCCACCTCACTCTATAAAGCCAGTATCACCTTGATCCCAGGGCAGGGAAAGGAAACAACAAAAAGAGAAAACTAGAGACCAATGTATATTCCTTATGAATATGATGCAAAAATCCTAAATAAAATACTAGCAAACCAAATTCTACAGCACACACACAAAAAAATCCACCATGACCAAGTGGGATTCATCCCAGAGATTCAAGGATGATTTAACATATGTAACTCAATAAATGTGATTCACCACATAAACAGAAGCAAAAACAAAGATCATATAATTAATTATCTCAATAGATGCAGAAAAAGCATTTGACAAAATTTAGCACTCTTTCATGATAAAACCCTTGATAAACTAGGCATAGAAGGAACATTTCTGAAGATTATAAAAGTCATATATGACAAACCCACAGCCAACATAATACTAAATGGGGAAAAGTTGAAAACATTCCTACTAAGACCTGGAACAAGACAAGAGTGACCACTGTCACGACTGCTATTCAACATGGTAGTAGAAGTCCTAGCCAGAGCAATCAGGCAAGAGAAAGAAATAAAGGGTATCTAAATTGGGAAAGAGGAGGTCAAACTATTGCTTTTTGCTGATGATATGACCTTATATCTAGAAAATCCAAAGGACTCCATCAAGAAATTCCTGGAATTGATAAATAAATTCAACAAAGTCTCAGATTACAAAATCGATGTACATAAATCAGTAACATTCTTGTACATGAATAACAGTTAAGCTGAGAGTCAAATCAAGGATTCAGTACCATTCACAATCGCTATAAAGAAAATAAAATACATAGGAATATATTTAACCAAGGAGGTGAAAGATCTCCACAAAAAGAACTATGAAACACTGATGAAAGAAATTGCAGATGACACAAACAAATGGAAAAATATATCATGCTCATGGATTTGTAGAATCAACATTGTTAAAATATCCATACTTCCCAATGAGATTTATAGGTTCAATCCAATCCCCATTAAAATACCACTGTCATATTTTAAAGATCTAGAAAAAATAATTCTATGCTTTGTTTGGAACCAGAAAAGAGTCCAAGTAGCCAAAATATCCATGTTAAACAAAAGGAAAAAATCTGGAGGCATCACATTACCAGACTTCAAACTATACTACAAGGCTATAGTAACCAAAACAGCATGATATTGGCACAAAAATAGAGACATAGACCAATGGAACAGAACAGAGAACCCAGGTATGAAACCATCCACATACAGCCAACTGATCTTTAACAAGACAGACAACAATGGGGAAAAGAATACAATGGAGAAAAGAATCCCTATTTGATAAATGGTGCTGGGAAAATTGAATAGCCACACCCAGAATAGTGAACCAAGATCCATATCTCTCACCACTCACAAAAATTAATTCAAGATGGATAAAATACTTAAATGTAAGGCATGAAACCACAAGAATTCTGGAAGAAAATGTTGAAAAAAACTTTTCTACATATCAACCTAAGCAAAGAATTTGAAGGAAGACCCCAATGGAAATCACAGCAACAACAAAAATAAATAAATTGAACTTGATTAAATTAAAAAGCTTCTGCACAGCTAAGGGAATAACCAACAGAGCATGTAGACAAACTCCAGAATGGGAGAAAATATGCACAAGCTATACATGTGATAAATGGCTAATAATCAGAATCAGAATTGCAAGTCAGCAAGACTAAAACAACCCCCTTAAAAAGTGAGCAAAGATATGCACAGAAGTTTTTCAAAAGAAGATAGAGAAATGGCCAATAAACATGTGAAAAAATGTTCAACATCACAAATCATCAGAGAAATGCAAATTAAAACCACAATGAGATATCACCTTTCCAGAATTATAATGACTTTTATTAAAAAGTCCCCAAACCATAGATGCTGGCATGGATGCAGAGAGAAAGGAATGTTTATACACTGTTGATGGGACTGCAAATTAGTACAACCTCTATGGCAAACAGTATGGAGATTCATCAAAGAATTAAAAGTAGACCTACCATTTGAGTAAGCAATCCCACTACTGGGCATTTACCTAAAGAAAAAGAAGTCATTTTATCAAAAAGACACCTGCACTCAAATGTTAATTGCAGCACAATCCACACTTGCAAAGATATGGAATCAACCCGAGTGCCCAACAATTCATGAGCAGATTAACAAAATGTGGTATGTATATAGTATGGAATACTACTCATACATGAAAAAGATGTCCTAAGGCCTTTTACAACAGTTTCGATGGAGCTGGAGACCATTATCCTAAGTGAATTATCTAAAGAATGGAAAAAGCAAACACCACATGTACTCACTATTAAATTGGGACTAGCCAATGTGCACCCATGTGCACAGAGAGAAGTAAAACACAGTGGAAATCAAGCAGGAGGGAGAAGGAGGAAGGGATGGGCAAAAATCTACCTAACGGGTACAGTGAACACTATCTTGTTGATGGGCACACTTATAACCCTGACGTAAGCATAACAATATCAATACATGTACCCAAAACCATTTGTTCTCCCATAATATTTTGAAATACAAAAAAGCATCAATGTATCATCTTTATTATCTACTGTTTGGGACAAGGAACATAGTACCAATGAAGGAAGTTGAGGAGGAGGAGGAAGGAGGGGAAAGGAAAGAGACATGGAAATGGGAGGAAGAAGGTAAGGAGAGGAAAAGAAATTGGTTGACAAAGATTGAGGATCACATCCAACTCCTGCCAGCCCCACCCAACTGCCAGCAAGGCTCACCTCACCACCTGTAGACTCCTGGGCTGAGCCTTAAGCCAAGCAAATTCTGACCTAAAAGTAAAAAAGGAGCTTCCTCCCTACCAATCAGGTGGGTGGAAAGTAGTGTTCAACTATCATATCCATGACTACTGTGTCCAAGTAGTCAAATGTCTCCTTGGACTCAGTGTTGTCTCCTCAAAACCAAAACCATGTCCTGTCCTAAACATTTATTTAGCCAGTGGTAGCCTTGTCCTTTCCAGTTTCTCCCAATCAGAAAAGGATCTCACATCTAACACCAAATTCATCAACATAGACAGCTCTCTCCAGAGTTAGTGCACACAACACTAAGAACTACCCCTGCATTGAACAAACAATCTGTTCCATAGATCATACTTCTCATATATTAACCCAGTCAAACTGAACTGGAGTTAGGATTTCAATGTCCCCTTCTCACCAACTCCCAATCTTTCTTTCTCTCAGCCTTACTCCTTTGAGCTTAGCTCATTACCTTCTGTTCTGAGAAGATGCTACCATTCCAGCTAGCTGAACTATTTCTGGTTACAACAGGACATTGCATCGGAAATTGAGTTGGCTAGTTACCAAGAATTCCTTTTCCTATTATCTTGTTCATGAGGGATTCCTAAGACTATAGAAGAAACAAAAGGAAATAGATGAGATTATTCTATTGGCTCTCTGGGAAAAAGTCCTATTACATTTCATTATTATTTAAGCCCTCAGAAAAATGCTGAAGATCAAGCACGCATCTTATCCAAAAATGGCTATTTAAATGTAAATCAGATCATGTCAATTTCTTCTCCAGGAGCCTCCAACAGCTACCTGATGCACTGAGACTAAAATCAAAAGTTTGCATCATAGCTCAAAGACACTACATGTTCCTGTCCCAACCTACCTCCCCAAGCCCACCTTGCCATACTCCTTTTTGTGTTCCATGACTCAGTGCAAACACTTTCTTTTAGTTCTTGAAGGGCAATCCATAGTTCTCCCACTCTGGACCTTCATCCCTGTAGACCTAGCCTCTTTGCCTAGATTACTTTTCTCAAGGTTCCTCATATCATTCAAGTATTAGCCTCACAGCAAGATATTCTCTGCTGACCCTTCTGGAGTAGGTCACATAAATCCTCATCATTGTACTCTATGAATTTCTCTCATAGTACTTATCAAAACTAGTAATTTCATCCTACTTTGTTTTCTTTCAATGGTGTGTTATATGCTTTCTCAACTAGACTCTCCATGAAGATAGAGACCACACCTTCTTTGTGTACTAATACATCCTCAGAGCTTTATACATAGTAGAGGCTTAAAACACATTTTTAGATATATGGACAAATTAGTGAATGAATAAAATAATTGTTAGTATGAAATTAAATCCCATTTTGTGAAATTTAATTTTGTAGTTACCATAAATTTATATCTGAGTAGAGATACAGGAAATTCTGGAATGCTCTTTTTCTATTCTTTGCTATTTCCCGTCTAAAATTATTTCATACACTGAGCTTTGGGTTAGTCCCATTTGTCATGTGCTGCCACTTGCTTTTTCTACATAGGAGTAATAGCTGTAAAAGGGCTCAAGACCCTTCTCTGCTGTCTCTCAGTTGGAGCCTTAGAAGTGCATCTGTAGTCCTGTCTCATTCATTCAGACTGTCTTAAGACTCTGCCCACCTTTGACTACAGAGATTGACTTCCCAGCTTTGGTTCTCAGCATGATCACAAGGGGAAATGTCCACACCTTCACTTATGTCATAGGCTTTGTTTTTCTTTATTTTGAGATTTCCTCTGTGAGTTGGAGTATATTAAAACAGCACTTTAGAGAAGACCAACAAGAACAAAAATATTAACAACGAATAATTTCCTCGGAGCTTTGTTGGGATCCTAAAAAGCACTGAAGCGCACTGTGGAGACCAGGCTCTGGCATTGGGCATGCCTTTTTAACCTGTGACTCACAGAGTACTAACTATGAGAGCTTTATTCAGAATGTGCTCTTCAAAGATGAGCTTATCTTCATCTGTGAAGGGAGAATAATAATATTAACATATAAGGACTGATTTGAAGATAAAATGAGATAACAGGACATCCAGAACAGTGTCTTCCTCAAAAAGATAATAATTTCATTCCAGCTGTGGTCTTTGAAGCTCATGCTTCACTCACCTCCAGTTTTAGGAGGAGTAAAAATCCCCTCAGGAAATTTTCCTTCTGGTCTGTATAGTGACCTCATGGAGGAAGATATCTAAAGCATTATAAAAAATACCCCCTTCCACAGTGGGGAACTGCGACTCTTCAGAGAGAGTTGAAATACTCCTTAGAGTTGAAAGCCTCTGAAAAGAATGTACAAATTAAACACTGTCACCTCATGACTGGGCAACTTTGTTCACAAGCTCCGCCGTCTCTCACTCTATGCAGAATTATAAGTCACTGATCAGTCAATGAAAGGACCTACCCATTTCTTCTCATTAATGTCTGGAATCTAGGGAGACACAATTTTGCTCTAGTATATAGTACCAAATCTAATTATTAATAATATTTTCTATGAATCTACTGGTAACATAATGAATGCTTTCTTCCTTCTTCTTCCTAATGCTTGACTTAAGTCCTCTTTTACAGATCTTCAAGGGTAATTTGAAGTTGGAGATAACAGGAACTTCTTGACCAATTGGTGGCCATGTGCTTTATGAGAGAGAAAACATCTACATAGGAGTCTCAGCCATGTAGCCCCATGTTCAGCTTTTGCTTTGCCTCTGAGTAAGCTTCTTGGAGTCCTAGCTGCTTTTTGTAGTTCCTGAAGAAAAGTGATGGCTTTTCTGGTACCCCTTGGCACCTCTTGGTTTATAATGTCACTTGTTGATAATAATCTTGTGTTATCTCTGAGGCAGATTATATCTCCCAAATTTGGCAGCAACACTCTCATCCCACAGCCTTTTGTCTCTGCCTACCTAACATCAGGAGGTAGAGTTTAATACCCCTTCCTTTGAATCTGAGCAGGATTATGGTTTCTATGGAACCAACAGAATGTGGTGGAAGTGCTGTTGTGTGACTTTGAAGACTAAGTCATAAAAGGGGATGCAGCCTTCATCTCACAAGCTGGGATACTCACTTTTGGAGCCCCAAGTCACTGTGTAAGATGTCCAACTACCCTGAGGCCACCATAATGGACTGACTACATATAAGGACTCCAGTCCAACAGCCCAGATGAGCTTCCAGCTGAAAGCC
Organism: Lepilemur ruficaudatus; assembly: GCA_963574885.1. Classification (NCBI taxonomy): domain Eukaryota; kingdom Metazoa; phylum Chordata; class Mammalia; order Primates; family Lepilemuridae; genus Lepilemur; species Lepilemur ruficaudatus. Next base: position 54,591 of record CAUYRT010060189.1, read on the forward strand.
AACAATAACTACCAGTCCTGTGAGTGAGCCATTTTATGTGTCCAGCCCAACAAGATTTCACAATTCTGCAGCCCCAGCCACCATCTGTCTATACCTATTTGACAGAACCCAAGTAATAGGAACCCTTTTCAAATTTCTGGCCCATAAAATGGTGAGCAAAATAAATAGTTTTAAGTCATTTTAAGTCACGAAGTTTTAGGGCAATTTGTTATGTAGCAATAGTAACTAGAATAATTTTGGATGAGCATAGTAACCAGATTTTCCCAGCAGATCTGTTTACCTGGATTAGCTCTAACTTCTTTTGTCCTATCCTATAGGGAAAAGTAAACTTCCATAGAATTCTCATTCGAGCTTTTATAAATGTCTTTCTTTTATGCATGGAATTAAACTTTAATCTTTGAGTTGCCGTGGAGGCATGAAGCATGTCTAGTAATGGTGAAAATATGTTTGTCAGAATGTAAATTTCACAAGCTGGTCAGAAACATTACTTTTCATTTTTTTTATAAGAAATATTTTTTCCTTCATTGGAAAGACCTTCTGTCCCCTTCACCTCAGAAGTCTTTGGGACATAGTCCTTAAAGTTTGGGTAAGGTTTCTTTGAGAGTTAGTGTCCTTATCCAGGGCTTAATCTCAGCACCAAGAGATTACCAGGAGCTTATTTAGCTATGCAAAATGTCACCAAAAAGAGAATTTGCATATGCAAAAGGAGGAGACCCAGCTGTGAGTGAGGAGAGAGGGATTCCATGAGCCTTCCTCAGATCTAATTAAGTGTAGCCTTCTGCTTGCCATCGGAGAGAGATTAAAAAGTAAGAAACATGGGAAATAAAAAATTCCACACAATTAATGTTTATCTTAGTGTTGGAGTCACCATCTCATCTTATCTAAAGAGCAAACTAAAGAGACTAGGACTCTGAGGTAGAAAGAATTCTGTCTTATTGCTCTTTTTAAAGTACTCAGTGAAATCAGTGAGAATATGGCCTAGAGCATGCGCAGATCACAGCATCAAACCCGGTCACATTTCTAATTATCACACAGAGAAAGAATAATTCCATAAAAAATAAACACACATAGGCAAGAATCAGTGGATTTATGTATTAAACTGAAGACACTCAAAAATCCAATAAGTGGATTTATGTATTAAATTGAAGACACTCAAAATTGAAGACACTTGTCCTTTGGTAGACAAGTTTGCTATTCCCAAGTGTTCTTAATTGGGAAGAAGTAGGATGTGATCATTTAGGGAAGCAACTTGGAATCATAGATTTAATGTATCTCATAAACACCTTTCCCTTAAATCCCGCTGAAATATGTATAAAATTTTCTGAAGTAAACAAAAACTTCTGGAATATGAAAGGATGTTTAACAAAACTATCTGATCTTAGTCACAGTTAAAGATAACTCTCCAAATACTATTCATGTTGCTGGCAAGTAGTTTTCAGATGGCATCTTCATCTGAGAAGTTCTTGAATCACAATTATATTAAGGATTTTGTATTATCAACTAAGCCCCGAGACTCTATTTTTTTTTTTCCATTACATGGCGATGCCATATATTATTTATCCATTCATCAGTTGGCAGACATTTGGTTGTTTTCACTTTTTGGCTGTTATGAATTAAGCTGCTATAAACATTTATGTACAAATTTTTGTGTGAAATTATGCTTTTAGTTCTTTTACATATATACCCAGAAATGGAATTGCACAACATAGAGTAACTTTAACATTTTGAAGAACAGCCAGGCTGTTTTCCAATGTGGTCTCATCATTTCATATTCATACCAGCAGTGTATGAGGGCTCTGGTTTCTCCACATGCTTATCAATACTTGTTATTATTTTTTCTATTGCATTTTTTTCTTTATTGAAGTATACTTTACATATCATGCCTTTACTCCATTTTAAGTGTACAATTAAATGATTTTCTGTGAATTTACCAAGATATACAGTTAATCACATAAATCAGTTTTAGAGGAATTCCTTTCCCCTATGGAGACCCCTAATTCCATTCCCCAACTACTTTTCAAGCATGTCCCACCCCTCCAGAGTGTCCACCACATCGCTCAGATGTGGATTTACCCCTCACCCCCAATTCCCTAGTGATCACTCCCACCATTTGAGCACCATAGTGTTAATCAGTCAATACCAGTTTGATGGCGAGTACAAGTGGGGCCCATTCTTCAGGTCTTGTGTCACCTCACTTTGAATAATGGGCTTAAGTTTAATCCAGGATAATATAAGTGGTGCTAGCTCACTATCGTTTCTTAAAATAAAAGTATAAAAAATTTCACCTCCTTGCTTAAATTTACTCGTAAGTATTTTTTGATATTATAAATTGGATTTTCAAAAATTGTTTTTGGGTAATTCATTGTTAGTGTACAGAAATGTTACTAATTTTTATATGTTTATTTTATAATCTACAACTTTACTAAACTTATTTATCAGTTCTAGTAGCTTTTTGGTGGAATCTTTAGGGTTTTCTGCATATAAGATCATGTCATCAAAAAACAGACAGTTTCACTTCTTCCTTTCATATATGGATGCCTTTTCTTTTCTTTCTTTCTTTCTTTGTTTCTTTCTTTGTTTTGGACTTCCAGTGCTATGGTGAATAGAAGTGGTAGGTTGTCATATATTGCCTTTATTGTGAGGAAGTACATTCCTCCTATACTTATTTTTTAAGAGTGTTTAACATAAGTGAATGTTGAATTTTGTCAAATGCTTTTTCTGCATCTATTGAGGTAATCACATGATTTTTATCCTTTATTTCCTTAATCTCAGATTATTTGATTTGGTATACCACATTTATTTATTTAAATTATGGAAACATTCTTGCATCCCTGAGATAAATATCACCTGATCATGGTTAATAATCTTTTTAATGTGCTATTGAATTTCATTTGCTAGTATTTTCTGGAGGAATTTTGTACCTGTGTTCATCAGAAATGTTGGTCTATAGTTTTCTTTTTTGTAGTGATTTTGTCTGGCTTTAGTATTAGGGTAATGCTGGCTTGCTACAATGAGTTGGAAAGTACTTTTCCACTGAAACCACTGATAAAATAAATTGAAGAAGAGACAGATAAATGAAAATATATATCATGTTCATGAATTGGAAGATTTACTATTGGTAAAATATCCATACTCCCCAAAATGATCTACATATTTGAAGTGATTCTTATCAAAATTTCATTGTCATTTTTCACAGAAATAGAAAAAAAGAACACTAAAATTTCTAAGAAACTAGAAAGGATTCCAAATAGCAAAAGAAATCTTGAACAAAGCTCCCTGAATTCAAAATATATTATAAAGCTGTTGTAATCAAAACAGCATGTTATTGACATAAAAAAAGACACATTGTCCAAACAAACAGGATAGAAAGACCAGATACAAACTCAAGTATTTACAATCAATTAATTTTTAACAAAGGTGTCAAAAATACATAACAATTGATACCTCCCATCTTGTTTTTGCTATACGGGGTCTTCTCTGGTTCCATACGAAGTGTAAAACAGGAGGTATCAATTTACCAGACTTCAAACTATACTACAAGGCTATAGTAATTAAAATATCTTGGGACTTGCACAAGAACAGAGATATTAACCAGTGGAACAGAACAGAGAACCCAGATATGAAACCATCCTCATATAGCCATCTAATCTTTGACAAAGCAGACAAAAGCATACAAAGAGGAAAAGAATCCTTATTCAATAAATGGTACTGGGAAAACTGGATAGCCACATGTAGAAGACTGAAACAGGATCCACACCTTTCACCTCTCACAAAAATCAACTCACACTGGGTAACAAGACTTGAACCTAAGTGTGAAACTATTAGAATTTTAGAGGAAAACATTAGAAATTCTCTTCTAGACATTGGCCTAGGCAAAGAATTTATGAACAATACCCCAAAGACAATCACAGCATCAACAAAAATAAATATATGGGATCTGATCAAATTAAACAGCTTCTGCACGGCCAAAGAAACTGTCATGAGAGCAAACAGACAGCCTACAGAATGGAAGAAAATTTTCACAAGCTACGGATCCGACATAGGGCTGATAACTAGAATCTACTTAGAACTCAGGAAAATCAGCAAGAAAAAATCAAACAACCCTATCAAAAAGTGGGCAAAGGAGATGAACAGAAACTTTTCCAAAGAAGACAGAATAATGGCCAACAAACATATGAAAAAATGCTCAACATCAATAATCATCAGGGAAATGCAAATCAAAACTGCAATGAGATATCACTTATCTCCAGTGAGAATGGCCTTTATCAAAAAGTCACAAAACAATAAATGTTGGCATGGGTGCGAAGAGATAGGAACACTCCTACACTGCTGGTGTGACTGCAAACTAGTTCAACCCCTGTGGAAAGCAATATGGAGATACCTTAAAGCGATACAAGTAGATCTACCATTTGATCCAGCAATCCCATTACTGGGCATCTACCCAAAAGATCAAAAGACACTCTATAAAAAAGACACCTGCACTCGAATGTTTATAGCAGCACAATTCACAATTGCAAAGTTGTGGGAACAACACAAGTGCCCATCATACATGAGTGGATTAATAAAATGTGGTATATGTATACCATGGAGTACTATTCAGCTATAATAAACAATGCTGATATAGCACCTTTTGTGTTTTCCTGTATAGAGCTGGAACCCATTCTACTAAGTAAAGTATTCCAAGAATGGAAAAATAAACACCACATGTAATCATGAGCAAATTGTTATTACTGATCAGCATCTAAGTGCACATATAGGAATAACATTTACTCAGTGTTGGGCAGATGGGAGGGGGAGGAAGGGATGGGTATATACATACATAATGAGAGCGATGCGCACCATCTGGGAGATGGACACTTGAAGTTCTGTCTCTTGGGGGAAAAGAGGGAAAGGCAACGAATGCAACCTAAACATTTGTACCCCCATAATATGCTGAAATAAAAAAAATACATAACAAGAAAAGGATAGTGTCTTCAATAAGTGATGATGGAAAAACTGGATATCCACAGACATAGGAATGAATTTGGACCCTTATTTCACATAATAAACATAAATTAACTCAAAATTGATGAAAGACTTAAACATAAGACATAAAACTGTAAAGCTAGTAGAAGAAAACATAGGGGAAAATCTCCATGGCATTGTTCTGGGGAATGATTTCTTGGACAGGATTCCAAAAGCACAGACAACAAAAGCAAAAAAAGAGAACCAGGATTTCATCAAACTAAAAAACTTCTGCACAACCAAGGAAACAATTCACAGAGTAAAGACCCGACTCACTGAGTGTAGGAAAATATTTGCGAACCATTCATTTAATAAGAGGCTAATATCCAAAATATATATATATAAAAATTCAAACAACTCAATATCAAGGAAACAACCCAACTAAAAATGAACAAAGACTCTAAACAAACGTTGCTCAATAAAAGAGATACGAATGGCCAATTGACATGCGAAAAAAAGCTTAACATTGCTAATCATCAAGGAAATACAAATTAAGATCACAATGAGATATCATTTCACACTAATATCAAATAGATTAATGATAACAACTGTTGGCAAGGATCCAGAGAAAAGAGAATCCTTGTACACTGTTAGTGAGAAAGTAAATTAGTAATTCCAACTATTTTGGAAAATAATATGGAGGTTCTCCAAGAAAGCAAGAATAGAATTACTATATGATCCAGTGATTCTACTTCTGGTATATATTCAAAAAAATGAAATTTGTGTATTGAAGAGATATCTGCACTGTCAATTTATTTTAACATTATTTACAATAGCTAAGTGATGAATGGATAAAGAAAATGTGATATATATATACACAATGAAATAACATATAGCCTTTAAAAAAGGAAGAAAATTCTGTCATTTACAACAACATTTATGGAACTGGAGGACATTATGCTAAGTGAAATAAGTCAGACACATAAAGACAAATAATGTATAATTTCACTTATATGTAGAATCTAAAGAAAAAAATGATCTCATAGAAAAAGAGACTAGAAAGGTAACTACCAGAGGCTGAAGGGGAAAACGAGAGAAATGGAGAAATGGAAGATGTTAATCAAAGGGTACAAAGTTAGACTGGAGGAATAAGTGTAGCGATCTATTGCACTGTATGGTGACCACAGTTAACAATGTACGTTTCATAATTAGTAAACTGTATTTTGAACATTCTCACCACAAAAAAATTCTGATAAACTGATTAGGTAATGGATATTAGGTAACTGGTAATGGTAATGGTAATGGATATTAGGTTAATTAGCTTAACTTTTTCTGTAATGTGTATATAGATCAAAACATTACATTGTCCCCATAAACATACACAATTATCATTTGTCAAAAATAGTGTTTTTAAAAATATAAAAAATGATGAACTCAAGAATATTTTGGAAGATATAAAACAAGAATTAAAAATAGACAATGAAAAGCCAATTTTGACTAAAAAATATTTTTGAGATGTTACATTTTTTCTTTACTCCAGATAATTCATTTTTCCTCCCCTGCTTATTCAAGCAAAAAGACTCTGTGTTCATTGTCTTGGAACAAGAATGTAAAGGGATAATGAAGTGGGAATGAGTTAGGGTCAAATGGTCTTTGCTTTCATTTGCAATGGCACTAGTCCTTTAAGGTAATGCAGAGGTCTCAACATAAGCACCACATTTGTGAGAAACTTGATAAGTGTCCATGTCTCCTACTGAAAAACTTATGGACTGAGGAGGGGTGGTTAAGTAATGGTGAGGGAAGAAAGTGATATGATGAAAGCAAAGGAGTTGGCAGATCTCAGAGAAAGAAGTAGTAACTGAAAGGATTTATTTCTATTCCCTGGAAGTGGCTCCCCATTCCATTACTCTTTATTTCACCCTGAGAGTCCATTGTTCTCAGCATTTGGCTGTGATCTGAGAGGCTTTCTTTTCCATATAAAATGACCTCTCTTTGCAGTTCAGTGGGTGCTTAGCCTTCTTGCTACCTGAAGAAAGTTGAGAGCCCAGAGATCTTTTTTAAATTTGGACAATCACAACTCCTTTTAGTTCAAACTGTCAGTGCTTTATTGACTATAACTATTTTAAAAGCTTTGTAGGTTTCCTAGGTATCTCACTGGAGTCTACCACATTCAACAAAACCACACCCACAATTCTCCTTGAAACAGGCTTCTTTCCTCTTTACCGTGTCATGGTATGGTAGGACAACACTGTTATAATTCTTGGTTGCTCTTTGGCAGAGCTGAGAGAATCACTAGGCACCACGTTATCTTTCTAAGATCTCAAAGGATATTAAAAATCATTTATTTGACCTTTACATTGAAGTCATTTCTCACGCTGAATATATTTTGCTGCCTGGAAAAAACTCAAAATATGAAACAGTATTGTTTTTGAAAACAGCAAGAACTAGCCCTTCTCCATTTTCTCTAAATTGTTGCAAACAGAAAAGTTTTCTCCTTAGCTTATTTACCTCTGCACATATTATAACTTATCTTATGCAGTTAAAATAAGCCAATTGATACTTTTAACATTCTGTCTTATGAAGTGCACATACCTAAATTTTATTATGTATATTTTCCATCTTCTAATTATCAAAAACAATAATTTCACCATTTTTATGCTGCTATGTGACACATATTGCCTTACTTTATCCTGTTGTTGCAATTCCTTATTTTTTCCAGTCTGCATTAACAGTTTATTTACAATTTTTCCAGACTTCACTACCTGGTTTTATGTCACTTTGTTTAGCCTCTACCTATCACCTAATCCCAAAGGCAATGTTAAGTGTTTTATGTTTGGATTATGGTAGCCTCTCACTTCTAGATACTGATTTCTGTAAAATTTATATTTCATTGCATAACAAACTAATGTTTAGTGGCTTAAGATAAAAAAATATGGATTTTTTTCATGGTTCTCTAAAGTGGTTCAGATTGTGTACAAAGATTTTCTTACTCAAATATCTGGTGGCTGGATCAATGCTGCCAATGTTGATAATTGTCACATCTCTCATCACTCAGTAAAATATTCCAAGTTCAGTTACATGATGAACGGTAGTGTTCACAAAAAAGAGAATGTTGTGCAAAACACAAGTACTTTAAAACCTCTGCATCACGTTTCCTAATGTTCCACTAGCCAAAGAAACTGAGATGGCCAATCTAAAATTCAAGGGTACAGAAATAGATTTCATCTTTCTAGCTTCAAAGTCATATTACAAAAAATAATAAATACAGAGAAAGGAAAATGTGTGGCCAGTTTTGTCATCTACCACATAAACATCCTTTAAAATAATAATAGTTAAAACAGTATTTTTCTTTTGACAAAACAAAACCTAAGTCAGTTAAGAAAAGCAAACAACAGCAGCAAAACCCACACAAAATCTAGAACTAGATCTCATTTTGAAAAATAGATCGTTACTTCCACTACAGCCAATGGTTGTACTTCCACTACAATGTACTTCCACTACAGTTGGTTTGGGATCAATTGTCTCATCCAGAACAACTAGAAAATTTTTACTAAATATTTATGAATCTGCTTGATGGAATGAGATAATTGCCAAAAGAGTTAGGTTTTGTTAGTTCAATAATCCAGAGTAGAGAAGGACATAGAAGAAAAGAATATCTCGTGCAGATCCCCACATTATCTTTTCAAGTTTTTATATATAGTGACTCTATATAAAAAATAACTTATAATCTAAAAAAATTTTGAAAAAGTGACCAAAATCCTAAGAAAGTAAGTACACATTTAGGAAATTATGGATGTTATTAGACAAATATTTTACAATAATAATGATTAACATAGTCTAGAAATAAAAGAACAAGATGTACAATATTGACAGATAACTGGTAATGTAAAAATATTCAAGTAAAAAGCAAAAGAATTAAATTCAACAAATAGGATTGCTAACAAATTAGACAGATCAAATTAGGAAAAATGAAGAAAGTTCAAAAAATTAGATTATTAAGTATGAAATGTCTGATTTCCTTAAGTACTAAGTTTTTTTTTTTTTTTTTTTTGGAGACATAATCTCGCTCTGTTGCCCAGGCTAGAGTGCTGTGGTGTCAGCCTAGCTCACAGCAACCTCAAACTCCTGGGCTTAAGCAATCCTTCTGTCTCAGCCTCCCAAGTAGTTGGGACTACAGGCATGTGTCACCATGCCTGGCTAATTTTTTGCATATATTTTTTAGTTGTCCAGATAATTTCTTTCTATTTTTAGTAGAGACAGGGTCTTGCTCTTGTTCAGGTTGGTCTCGAACTCCTGACCTCGAGCAATCCTCCCACCTCGTCCTCCCTGTGTACTAAAATTACAGGTGTGAGCCACCACATCTGGCCAGTACAGACAGTTGATATCTCTGACATTTCACTTTGATATTTCTGGTTTTATTTTTATTGTTAAGGTACATCCTCATTCCTTCAAATACATGGTTTGACTTATGATTATCTTTTTTTTTTTTTTGAGCAGAGGGGATAGATAAATATGTATGATTTTGGGGGGGGGAGAGGGAGTTTATTGTGAAAACAATATTACAGGAAATTAAAAATAAAAATATAGCCTTATTCCTACCACCTTAACTCACCAATTGTTTTCATTTCCTTGCCAACTTTATCTATAGGTATAGAGGTTACTTTTGCCATGATTATAATGACTATATAGATGTGGTTTTCTGTGTCCTGCTTCTTTTTCCTTGGTAAGCCCTACTTGGTAAACAGTTTTTCATGTTACTATGCAGACTTCCTCAGTAGTCATAATTTTAATGGCTGTATAGTATTTCACCAGTTTACCATGCTCTAATTTCCTTAATCATTCCCAAATTGTTGGATAATTAGGTTGTTTCCAGTTTCTTGTTATTATAAAGTAATCTTGCAGAAACATTTTGAGTATCCATAGCTTTTTTTTCATTTTGAATTAGCTCATTAAAACAATTACCGGGAGTTGTTTGATTTTTTCTTGTTAATTCTTTTGAGTTCTAGGTAGATTTTTGTTATCAGACCTTTGTCGGAGGTGTAAAGAGCAAATATTTTCTCCCATTCTGTAGGTTGTCTATTTGCTTTAGTGATCGTTTCTTTAGCTGTGCAGAAGCTTTTTAATTTGATCAGGTCCCATTTGTTTATTTTTGTAGCTGCATTGATTGCTTTGGGTGTCTTCTTCAAGAATTCTTTGCCTAGACTGATGGCTGAGAGGGTCTTTCCAACATCCTCTTCTAGGATTCTTAAGGTTTCCTACCTTAGGTTTAGGTCTGTTAACCATCTTGAGTGTATTTTTATGAGAGGTGAGAGGTAGGGATCCAGTTTCATTTTTCTACATGCAGCTATCCAGTTTTCCCAGCACCATTTATTGAAAAGAGATTCTTTTCCCCAATGTATATTTTTGTCTGGTTTATATCAATGCAACCAGTGATTTAATTTGCTCTCCTGAAGAATGAATTATGACTTTCTCTACCCTTGTTATTACTATCCATTCAGAATATTGCTAAATTTCTTCTAAGCTATAAACTGTTTCAATTTGAATGAACACGGGTTTTAATTATGCAAAATATCGATAATGACAAAACTAATTTTTAGTATTGCTTTACTCTATGTGTGTTAGCCGTTAATTATATCTTAATGTGAAAAGCATGAGCCTATAAAATATGACATTCCCTTTTGTTTAGGTAGAGTATATTTATTTTTAAATTAATGCATTTAAACTTTCTTTGATTTAATCATAGTGTTAAATAAATTACTATACTGTTACTAATCATTACTAAATTGAAAGTCACAAAATATGTTTAAATTACCATTAGCCTCATTTTTATTATATGTATATATGTATATAACCTTCCAGGTACAACTTATTTTAAATCTTCCTTTCAAAAAATTTTTAAAAATCCTTATCAAGAATGAAGTACCAAGAATGACTTAATTCCAGTGCTATCAAATAGTTTTACTTCAGAAGCAATGAATAATTAAATAATAGTTTACAAAAGTGAGCACATTAGAATTGTTGTGTTCAACGAAACAAAAATAACTCATAATGAGGAAAAGAGAAAATAAGTAAAATTATGCCTACTTTATATATATTACCCTATAAAATGTTCCCAATATGATGTTAAATATATATGTGTATATGTATGTGTATATATACACATATATATAGCCTTCATGAACATTTCCTCAAAAATATTATATACACATATAGTATGATCTATTACATATTAATATAAAATATAATACTCTTTATGTAACTTTGCATATGTAAATACTGTATAAAATACTAATACATTGATACATATACAATATAAAATTTTTGATCATGGGCAAAATACAATGTAGTGTACTGTATAGGGATAGTTTTCACACAGTCCTACAAAATCATGTAGGCTTAAAGTAATTTTTTTGCTTGATCCACAAAAAAATGGAAAAAGTATGATTTATATTGGTATTTTATTTTTCATTCTTTCTTGGACTAAAAATAGTGATTATCTGTTTCAGTTGCACATTGAAATCACCTTTGAGAAAAAATACTACTGGATTATAGAGATCTTAATTTAATTGAACTGGGATGAGTTCTAGACACAGAGAGGCTTAAAAGTCCTCTCAGGTGAATCCTATGTCTAGTTGAGATTGAGAATGGCTGCCACAGTGGAACATGACAATAGTCCTAGAATCACAGCAGAATGTCTCCAAGCAAGAATCTGTCTTCCTCGCAAGCATTAATACTTACAAGAACAAAAGTCCTATCTTTCATAAGTATCCTCTTTGTGCGTATACGTATGTATATGCACATGGGTGTACTTTGTTTAGGTGTAGGGGAACAAGGGTGTTATAGAAGTTTATCAGTCAGCTAGCATTCAATTTTACTACTATACAACTTCCATTTTATATGTTCGTTCATCATCCAACAATCCATCCATCCAATACTTACGGTACGCCTCTGTACGTTCTTACACTCATAAGTGGATGGGCAGGGGAGAGAGATGAATCACTGAAGCACACAGCTGCTACCTTGTTACTTGGCCACATGATGAAAGAAATGATTTTTGTCCAAGCTGAAAAAGTGATGACTGAGCCAAGATCTGAGGGAAGATTAGGATTCATTTGGGGATAAAGATTTCTTGGCAGAGGGAACATTGGTGTAAAGGTCTTGTGGAAGGAAGAAGCAGAATATGCGTGAGGAGCTGCAGGAAGGCCAACGTGACAAGGAAATTGGAGAGTGAAGGAACAAGCAGCATGATGAACAATGAGGCTGACTGGTAAAAGACAACACAGTGGGGGCCCTATACACCAACATGCATTATTTTTTTTATTTTTTAATCCCAAAAGCAATGTGAAGCTACTAAAATGTTTTAAACAGAAACATGATGTAACTGTATGTATATATATTTTTTTGGGGGGGGAAAACTACAAAGCATTTACAGTACAATGTTTACAGTCACAATTTGTAGTGAGCTGATTTCCCAAAATATATTACCACTCAAGTTGACTTATCTTGTTACATTCAAAAATCTACTGTCAAAGTAGTCCATAGAGTAC